>VZRN01003941.1:2788504-2837040 GCA_013397935.1 Dasyornis broadbenti
CCGCCCCCAATTTTCATTGATGGGGAAGTTTCATTTCCTTTATTTATATATTTTTAGTGTATGTGTGTTTGGGGGGGCACGAGGGTGGATAGGAAGGAAGTCTATGTTCTAGTTTTTATATTTAAAACTAAAAAATAGCTAATACTGGTGTGTTTAGAAATTACCTTAAGTACATTTTCCCCAGTAAACCAAAAATTTTGCTGGTGAATGTTATTAGGGGGTTGAGGGGTTTTGCAACACTTCTGTGTGGGTGAGGGTCCTGTCTGAGTTCCGGCTGGAGTAGCAGAAAAATGTTTTTCCCAGGTCATGTTTCACATGCCAAATTAGAACTACAAGTGCATTTTCCTGGAAGGATGTCTATTTACACTTGGAGAGTTATGCCAATTACGGCTACGTTAGGCTTTTTAAAATTTTTTAATTTTTAATTCCACACTTGACCTACATAGTAACTTCTTTAATTATCTTGACAGAACACCCACTACAGTCCTGGAATGTCAGTAAGGTAAACCTGCTGTCCTGTGGCTCTAATGCATGTTAGAGTTTTGCATAACTTGAAATAGCCCTGTGTTCTCCAAGCAGAATTGAATAGAGTTTACTGGGGAATAGGAAATACTTTATGAAGTACATTATCCATATGTAATAATATTTGTTCCTCAAAAGAGATCCCATGTACTTTAATTTTGAATACACTTTTGAAATACTGCAAGTTAGGAAATACTGCATTGCTAATCTGTGAAAGTTTGGGGACATAATGAGCTTTTAATACCTCTTTTGATCAGACACCAAAATTCACTTACTCGTTTGGACAGTGCAGCGGTTCATGAAGAAGAAGGAGATAAATGGGCCTTCTTTGGCAAGAGTGTGTGGGTGCTGGGTGTTGGAGCAGGACTGCAGCTGGCAGTGCTGCCTCCTGTACTTGTACCACCAGTGCTCCATTCTGCTCCTACCTTGCTGTCTCTGCTGGTGGAGAAGATGTCCTGGTGGAAGATCTTGTTTGTCCTAGAAAAAAACAACCCTGACTAGTAAATAGTGCTGTTGTTAGTTTGTAAGCAGGTTTGCTACCTACTTGCTTGCTCTCTTTGTGATGTTAAAATTTGCAGTGTTAGCAGCAATAGCAGTGTATTAAATAAAAAAATGGATGCTGACCAGACTTTACATGGTTCACAAGTAGGAATACTTAGAAGACCCTACATAGCTAAACTGAGCTTTCTTTTCCCTAAAATGTAGGCTGCCAAAGCCCTGAAATATTTATGATATTGACATAAAGCTTCATAAACATCTTCTCAATTGCTTCTTTTTTGGTCTGCCTCTTTTATATTTTGTTTTATCCTGCGCATGGAAGTTGGGCTTACCTTGCATAGAGCTGGTGGTGTTTGAATTGACCCCTTGCTGCTCTCAGCAGGGAGAGGGCTGCAAGTTGCACTCTTTTGAGAGGTTGAAAGCATCTTCAACGTCTCTTAGGCCACCGTGGGCCTTGAAATAACCCTGAGCTCTGTGGCCATTACCAAAGCTGAGCTGGAGGCTGTAGTCACCTGAACCACGAGCACACACTATGCATGTGTGTTCAGCTCAATGCTGAACACAGCAATTTTGTTGCTGCTCGTGCCCCTAATGTATTTTGGGGGCAATGTGTGGAAGCAGTTCAGATGCTTACTTGCTGGCATGATTTTGGGGTTTTTTTGGGTTACCTTTCAAAAGCTTGTATTCATTGTTGCAGAGGAACCCCTATGGATCTTGATAAAAGAAATGGTTACTGTTCAGTCACACTGAGTTGTGCAGCTTTGCACAGATGTAGTGATGTCCCAGCTGTGTCTTTGGCCTGTCATGCAGTTCAGAATCAAGCAAAGGTCTCCCATGTGCTTGCTTGCATGTGTCCTCCTATCTCTGTTTTGTATCTGCCAGTTCACTATATGCTTGCAGAATGATTTTTATTCATTTCCAATCATTCTTCAAAGATAACTGGCAAAAATCAACAGGCTGGTTGTGATTTTACAGCAGTAGAAGGTAGATGACTTTGATCTTGTTAAATTAATTTTCTTCATGTGTGGGCTGAGTGTGTAATGTGCTGATTTAGTTTTTATTGATCACTGTAAAAACGTGAATTCAGCATTGCAGCAATGATAATAAACAAGTACTTGCAGTGATATTCTAATGAGTTCCTGGCAAAAATAAGACAGAAAACCATCTCTGAGATTGACGTGCTTTAGTGATGAGATGCTGAACCAGGATACTTTATTTGAAAGGGTTGAGTAAAGCTGTTTGAAGTTCTAACTTTCTCTGGCAACACACTTGCTGCGAGCGGGAGCTTGCCAAACGGGGCAAGATGCATGCAGTCTTTTCATGGAGGCGTTTGAGAGTCAGAAATGGCATTCTTGCCTCTGTCTTGAAGGGCTTTCACCCTCCTGATAAGGTAAGACAGGTTGTAGGTTGTATCTGCTTTGTTAGAAGGTGTCTCTGAGCACAGGCAGTGAAGCACTAAAGTCCCCATCCACAGGAATGCCCTGCGAACCATCGCCATGTGTTTCAATAAGTCTGCATGGCAAAGCATCAGGTACAGAGCGGGGGAGTGGAGAGAGGTTTCTAAATTAGCAGGCAATTTATGTCTGGAGAAGTGAGATTCATATTCATAACTACGTTAAACACTTATTTCTGAATATGGTAGGGGCATATCTCCATTTAAGGTGGCAGTAATTCCTCTAAGCCAAAATATTTGCAGAAGTACGGACAGGCAAATTCTTTCTCATTCTTCCATTGATGCTGTGTTTCCAAGACTGGAGAAGGTTTCTCAGTCGTGGTGGTGAACAGTGATTCTCTGTATTTTCTTTTTTTTGTCAGATAAGCTTGTTTTATGTTGTCAGAGTTCAATAAATTGGTATCTGAGCAGCATGGATCACAATGAAAAAGTATTGCTGCTGCCTGCATGAGTCTGATAAAATTAGAAAATGAGAGGCAAAATTTTTCTAAAGTGAGGAAAAGAAGGTTTTTTTAGGACTATGAAATTTTGAAAGAGATGGTTTATAATGAACTTTAATACTTTTCTAAAGTTGCTGCTATTATAATAAAAGAGCATGAATAAGAGAATATGCCTTGCAGGTAAAATGAAAAAAGACTTTGCCGTTTATGTACTTGAAAACCAAAGATGCATTGCAGAGGGTGAATTTTACCCTTTCTATATTGCTTGTAGTAAAAAGTTAGTCTTTGAAGTTAAAAACAACTTTAGATTTAAAGAAATAATACACCTGAAAAGGGAGGTGCAAGAAAAAAGACGTTGGATTAAGTACTGTTTTGTTAATGAAAAGAATGTAAGTTAAGCCAAATGTGGTTGCCTGCATAGTAAGGTACTGCTTAATATGAGTGGGAACGATAAAATAAGGTCTTAGCAGACTTTTATTTCAACGATTTCCAACTTTCAGAAGTTTTAATCTGGATGTTGCATGCATATCTATAAATGATAGACTAATACCACAGAATTACTCTAATTTATGAAAGGAGCAATACTTTGATGCTGGAAGTCTGTCAGCATATGATCCCTAGGCTAACTACTTGATCGTTAGTTAAAGTAGGGGTTCATTAAAATAACATGGGCTCATCTGGTTTTAAAGGCCGCCTCTCAGCCAGTAGGCTATGGTCCAAAACTAATAAGGTTGCAGTGCAGACATTATATGGCAATGGCACATAGATTACTACATAGAGCTGGCTGATGGGAAGGCTTCCGTTGGATTGCGTACTCAGTATTGGACCAGATGTTCCAATTTTTAGTCATCTGTAGCAACGCCTGCTCATATTATAGTCGATTGAGCTACCTGTGTGACTGTTTGAAAGAAGGTGCAAGGTTGGGGCTGTGTCTGACTGCAGCTCCTTGCTGTAATTATTTTACTCTGTAATAATTGTATTCTTCTAGCTGAAGTACCATAATTACAAAGTGAATGATGGACTTCAGTTATGTAAGGAAAATCCTTACATTTAAACCCCACACTATCCTTAGCATAAACAGCTTTTTTTTTTTTTTTTTTTTTTCCCCAGGTAGAACTTTTACTTTCAGGTTATTTCTGGAAAATCCGTACTGCTAATTATGCAAATTGCAAGAAACGAGAAAAGAGAACAAAAGAGTGGGGCATCTTATTTTAGGCTTCAGCAAATGCAAAGTCATATGTGGCCATTACAGTTATCTAGAATATGTGCCTGTGTTGTTTGCTACTGCTTTTGTTACCAGTAAAACTTAAACCAGGCATTTCTCTCAGGCTTTGTACGTTAGGTTGCCAAATGTGGGAACTGGGAAGTTTTTCCAGTAGCAGGGTCAGCCTGTGCCCCCTGGAGAGTCTCTCTCTGCAGGGCTCCTTCCTTACATACACAGAAGTTTCTTGCTGAAAGAATATGTAGGGCTTTCTTTTTTGTTGTTTGTTTGTTTTTATGCTGTTGTGTAGGCAAGCGTGCGTTTTCTTAGAGCAGTAAGTAAGTTTTTGTACCTGCGCCTTTTGCCTGTTCAGGCAGTAAGAAGTTCTCCTTGAATGAAGGAAAGGCAGATTTCAGATCTGCCTGCCGATCAGAGAGAGAGGAGAATGGAAGAAATGGTGTTGGAGTGAATGAACAAACTTTCAAGCTGACTCAGTGATACACGTACAGGGTACACCGTAGGGATTAGTCACCACTTACCGTAAATCTGTAAGGTGCTTGGTGGGGATCTGTCTTTATCAAGCTGCACTTTGCAAGCTTTGTAGACTGAGAATGCAGGTAAATGTTATTTCCACAGTATTTTCCCAGTGAACAACAACAACAAAACCCAGTGAAACTCAAAGACTTGTAAATTACTAAGCTAAAGGCAAAAGAAATCTTTTAGTTATCTCATGGTGCTGCTATCTTCATCTGTGAAACTAGTATGAAAGTGAATAAATTATGCAACAACCATTTTTTTTACTATTTAGAAACCTGTGCTTACATGTTATTAGTACTGTTCTACCCTGTTTTATGCAGGTTGGTTGGTTTTATCTGGGGTTGTTTTTCTTTCAGGAGGTAGGTTTCAAGCTGCATTTGTGTAAAACACCAATTTACATGATGGTAACAGAATAACAATTACAAGGAAGGATATTCATCTGTTGAAAACACTATTTTCATTTGCCAAACAGAAATTTCAGGAAAATTACCCTCCAGGTTGAATTTTCTCATAAATGTTCTCAAGTTCTGAAATTATTTACTGGCATAATAGGTAAGCATAGCACTTACAGCAGAGTTCCTATTAAGAAATTACTTTTTTGGGGAGGGAATGTGGGGGGGGTTTATTAAAAGAAAGATATTATTTTTAAAAAACGGTAAAATTTTTCTGCAGCATTTTTGAGTCACCCAAATTTAGTACATTTATTTTTTTCTGTACTTTCAGATTGTTCTTTCATCAGTTTCTTCTCTGTTTGGCTGAAGTTTTGGGTTTTTTGTTAATTTAGCTGAGCATCTTTCATAATTCTAAGATGCCCTTTCTCTCTGATCTTCTGACCTGTTTTGCTTGACTTGTTTAATTTATCCTTATAGAATAGTTATTTCACCCATAACTGTACCAAAAAATCCTTTAGAGCTGTTAGAGCGAGGTTTTTTTTTTTTTTTTTTGAATAGTTTGTTTAAAATTACTTCCTCCAAAATAAAAAAAAAGCCCAAAGCAAACATCGTGCTGAAGAGTGAGAACCGGACTGTGCTGGCACTGCTGGGTGGGACGGTGCTGAGGGTGCGTGCCTGTACAAGTGGTTTGGCTCACTGCTCTCTCAGCGAGCTGATCCTGTCGTAGGCTTCAAGTCCTCTGAAGAGCAGGAGTGAAGGCTGAAAGCTTTATTAAGTTTTGGGGTTATCTCACACTGTTTATTTGAAATGGAAGCCAAGCAATTTACATATCTCTGTATCTTGGATCTGAAAAAAAAAAGTTGGTTTTTTTTTTTAACTTTTTTTTTTCAGTAGCCTATGTGTGGAAATGACATCACAGCTTACATCAGCTATGCTAAATTCAGAGGTTCTTCTCCTCCCTGTTGGGTTATTAACTAAACATTAGCCCTGTGCTGTGAGTCTTCGTTTGCTGACTGTGGCACATCGATAACTACAGCATAAATGCTCTGAATTTTGTGCGATGAGGAGAAATGAAGATCTGGTGTAACGCCTTTTGAAACTGATGGGAATGTAGCTCATTTCTTTGCTGTGCGCGCAGCCAGACTGGGTGACCCCTTAATGCCACGTTGTTCCCAGCATCCCTGCTGCAGCAGAAGCAAGCAAAGGACGGCACTGTGCCTTTTGGCACTTCTGGTGACCAGGGCAGGAATTTGCTGTGGCACATCGTTGGGTAGGTTATGTCCCCTCAGCCCTGCAGGTCAAAACCTGCCATTGTGAGACTGAGGAGGTTTTGAACTAAAGCTCTTATGTTGTGGCTGAATGTCCCATGTGCAAAGCTGAGCTCTGTGGCATGGAGTAAAGAGTGCCACACCTCTTATCAGAGATATCCAGGTTTTGGGGCTGCCATTCTGGGATTGATGTAGGGCTACAGCTGTGGCAAAGCGTGAAATGGAGGCATGGGGGTTTCCTGCGAGAGTCCAAGGAGCTGGGAGGAGGGAAACAGAAATCAAATTAAAGTTGACATTTTGAAAAGTTGATTGCTGTGGTTTTTAATCATAAAGCAATTTTTAAAGCAAGTCACTTCCCAGAGGAAAAATAAATACATTAATAAAAGGGAGAAATGTGATGTTGAATTGGTGCGTTTGAGTGCAGCAGACTTGATATTTTGCTGGTGGTGGTACCAATGTGCACAGAGACAAAGCAAAAGGATAGCCATCATTCTGACTCTCTGGCTAAATTTCCAGCCATAATGTTGTTCATGTAGGACATTTTTATTTATCTTTACTATTTTGGGATGGCTGAGGCTGTGGGGATGGGACTCATCCAAATAACTTTAAAAAAACCCCCAAAAAAAAAAAAACACAGGGAAACAAACTCACCTGACACTTCAGTGGATGTGGAGAGATTTCCCTTCTTGTCGTGTGTCTCATCAGTGACCCTCTGCCCTGGGAGAAAGGCGAGGAAGCCTCCAGGCACCTCCAGCAGGAGGACTTGCAGTAACAGCTTTGGATTGGGCTCATGGCATGCGAAAGTTACAGATATCCATTCACACGCTTTGTATTTTTTAATGTCTCTTCTGGCTCAGCTCTTCTTCTGCAGTAGTCAAGAGCAAGGGGATGCAGGGGGAATGAGTGAGTGATGTCCTGGGAGGGCACATGTTGGTGTAACCCCGTGTGTTTGAGTGGTCAGTGCTCACATACACCATGGAGCTGGTGCAATTACTTGTCTCTTTTAGAGCTTGCAAGGAGCACTTCATTGCTGCAGTTATTTGTATAGCCATATGCTATTTTTTTTCTTACATATGTTCTCTGATAATTGTCAGTAGCAGGTGCCTGCGAGCCAAGGCGGAGCGGTATTTAAAAATCAGATGCTTAATGGGGATAAAGAATCATGTGAGCTAAGAACCAGCAAAAAGGCCAGGTTGAAACCATTCGCCTCTGAAGGTGGTGTTCCTCGCAGAGCAGCAGCACGGTTAGTAGCAATGCCGATCCTTCATCTCCACCACCCGCCATCCAGCTGTAGAGATGTGACCTTCAGGAAGTAGTCAGGAGGTCTGGTTTTGAGTCCATATATGTGGTTTGGCTAAATCGGAGAAAATGCCATCCCTTCTGATGTGTCTGCCAGCCCACAGGGACAAAACTGGACATGCA
The DNA here is from genome assembly GCA_013397935.1 of Dasyornis broadbenti. Classification (NCBI taxonomy): domain Eukaryota; kingdom Metazoa; phylum Chordata; class Aves; order Passeriformes; family Dasyornithidae; genus Dasyornis; species Dasyornis broadbenti. The sequence goes on from VZRN01003941.1 coordinate 2,796,238, forward strand.
TTGCACCCCTGCTTGGTGACTTAGGTGGCGTGGGGCTGGTTGGATGTGTGACATGAACCTCTAGTCTGGCAGAGTCGCACTTTTTGAACCCACCTTTCCCCATGTGTTCATTGAGCATCCCAAGCTGTTCAGGTTGCATAACTGGTTGCTGTTGCATTGTATGCGTGTACGTTGCATCGCCATGGATTACTGCTGTGATCGTAATTGCTGATGTTACATCTCCTTCCATCATCTGAGAAACAACCACCAAGGGGATGATGTAGGGGGGTATGTAGTCATTCTGGACTTGGAATGATGCAGCTGTGTCCACTGAAAATCATTTTGGGGTATTGCATGGCCAGAATCCCCCTGTATCCGTGATATTGCTGTCACGTCTCTACAAGTAGCTCTCTGAATTACCATTCCTTCTGTGTTTCAGTTGGGGGGAACTTAGAGCCGGGTGTAACAGATGTCTAGGTGACCGACAAGTCAGAAGTATCTTGTATTTCAAAGTGTCAGGAAAGACATAATGCCCCTAACATTCTTTTGTGAGGGGGTTGATGGTTTTTTGTGTTTTTTGTTGGGTTTTTTTTTTTTCATTTCTGGTAAAGAACTAGTAAAATATAGAGCACATATGGAAATGGCAGACGTTGTTGGGTTTTTGAATTTTTTTTTGTTGTCCTTGTTTCTAAAATTAAGCACACAGGAGTTTGTGAGATCTTGCAAAGAATTTAAATCATATTGCATAGTCATGTGTTCAAGGAATCTTTTTAATCTAGTCACATATTTAGTGAACAGATCCAGATTTTAAAAAATACATTGCAGTAAGGAGAGATAAACCAAATGGGACAAAGACAAAAGATGCTAAATATTTTTGATTGTAGTTACCTAGTTTCGTTTGCTGCCAATATTCTGTTTCCTTTTTGTTTGGTTGCCCTTCATGTTCTTCCTATGTAAGAAAGAAACCTGTGGTATGAGCTGTTCTGCTTATCCCTTGCATAATGTTGGCAACTGAGAATTGGATCACACGACTAAAGTAGGTCTGTCTCTGTGTCAGAAAACTAACAGTTTCTCCTTCCTGTGGGTGGGCATCCATGCACAGGGGTAGTAAGTTTTTATTCTGCCGTGGTGTGTTTCTGTAGTATGTTTCTGAGCTGGGTTGTAGGAGGAGGAGTGATCTCGCAGCTTGACCACAAGTGCACTTGGCAGTGCTCGCATGGGCAGAGCTGGTTGCAGAATTTGGGTCAGCGGGACAGTATCCTGGTGAGCTGTCTGGCACAGGACCCTCTAAGACTGACTAACTGTATTAATTTACCCTGATTCTTGTTATATATGCCATAAAAAACTTCCTTGAATGTTTTAACATGCGCATCTGCAGAACATCAACCTTAGACTACTACAAAACATTTTGAAATAATTCTTATGGCATGTCCTACACCACTTCAGAGGACAAGCTACTCAAGTCAGATGCACTGAAGTCAAGTTTAGGCTTTGTAACTGAAACAGCACATCATACAACTGTACATGACATTGTTTTAGTTGTTTCTCATGGTAAATTTAATGAGGAAGTCTTGGGAGATACATGTATACACACATATGCACAGGGCAGATCTGAAAGCAGTGAACACAGGCATATATGCATTGTGTTATAATTGTTTTCTGTTGGGGGTTTTGTTATTGTTGTCCCTTTCACAAACTGTGAACCTGTAATTTTTCATGTGCTGTTCTTTGGCCCTCTCTGCCAGAGAGGCTCAATCTATCACGTTAAAAAAAATCAATAAAAAGTCTAGAGGTTTATTTATAAAGTAGAGCATGGAGAGAGGGTGCAAAAATTCCATTAAAATGGCAGTTTAGCGCTAGCTACATCTCTTTGGGACTAAACTCCAATATTTTAAACTATTAAAATTGTTATAAGAGTGCTTTTAAAGTACCACAAATCACAGTAAAGCTTTCTAGCTGAAACTTGCCTTTATATAGTGCACTAGAATTGAGCTTATATATGTTTTTGGAGTGTCTGATGCTGCCCTCAAACACCATTTTAGCATCCATTTTAGAGCTTTATTATAGTTAATAATCTTACAGGTTTATCCTCAAGGGAAAATACGTGAATGTAAGAAGTCAGGATTTATTTTCCTTCAGGAATGTCAGTGTATGTATGTCTTTGTGCAGATGCAGCTCTGAGCAAATTAATTATTTCTGAGAAGTCTATAGGCTTCTAATATAATTCATCAAAATTGCATGGCTTGGCACGTGCTACTTGGTTACAGGAACTTATAAATTCAGGCAGCTCTGGGCTATTTTATGACTTAGCAGTTTTCACCAGTGATGTGATGGTCATCTACTCCATGTTTTCTATCCAAAGAAATAAATGTGTCCGTCTGCTCATAAATATGATGCTGAAGAGTTTATGGGATAGTATCTGTATTGAACCTCTCAAATATCAGAAGCAGCATATCTGAAGTGTAAGCTTCGCCTCCACTCAGCATGTTTTTGACTTTTTTTTAATAGCTGGAGAAGATTGATCTTGAAACTGTTGAGTTTAAAATGCAAATGGCACTGTATAGTTTTGTGTTGTACTATCTTCGATCCTGGGATAAAATTGTTTCTAGTGGAAATGCCCTTTATTTACTTCCAAAAATACCCAGAAAAAATGGTGAACTCTTATTTGGGCCAAAAATAGGCTTGTCCTTCTCCAGGAGACAGTGCAAACTGTTGGAGAGCATAGCTCTTGGTAGGGGCTGTGGGAGCAGGTTATATAAATGAACATGGCAGAAGGCAAATGAAAAACTCCCAACTCGCCAAGCATTTGTGTGTGGTAAAAATATACACCCTGTCACACAGTCATAGCCATACATACAACTCAGTAACCCAATTCATCGTTCCTGCATTGTTCTTCCATCAATTTTTCCTTTCCTTCCTGACCCACAGCCTAGTTCTAGCTTACTTCTTGCTGTTGCTTGTGAATGTTTTCCTCTTTCCTGGTTATGTGGAGTAAAGTAATGATCCCAGCAAACTTAAAAAGAGCAAAGCTGTTAACATGGCCCTTTCACAATTAACATCTAAAGTTTCAGAAAAAAGGATCTAACCTGTGTAGTTTCTGTGTGGTGGTGATGCTAAAGGGAAACCATTAAAGCTTACTTTTCTAAGCACAGACAGCTAAAATATATTCTGTAACATGCTTCTCAGTGTGGAAGAGGAAAGCCTCTAGTTGTGTTACTCAGCTCTGAGCAGAAGGGATAGTTAGCTTCTCTGCTTTTGAAAAAAAATAAGCAAGTGATGTTAGTGAGGCTAAAGCAGAAGAGCATCATTCAGGAAAATGGAGTTTTCTGTGAAGTCTGGAGTCGCCAGCCCACTGAAACTGGGACTGCAGGTGGATTGATTAGGCTTGGCCAAACTGTGCTTGCTATCAGCTAAGGTTGGCTTTCCAACTCTGTTCTGCTGCTGGGGGGCTCTTCCTCCTCCTCCTCCTGGGCTTGCTCAGGCATGTTGGCTCCCTCACCTCTTGGTGCTGGGCAGTGCAACTGTGTCCAGACCTGTGCAAAACACCATGATGTAAGGCAGGGAGTCTAATGGGAGTTGTGGGAAGAGACAAGTGAGAGAAGGCAACACAGCCTCAAGCTGCAGCCTTTGGAAGGCATTTGTGAGGTCAGGGTGCTGCAGTGGTGTGGAGGCTGCCTGAGATCATTTAGGAAATAATGGTGTCCTTGAAGAGAAATGAGGATCTCTCCTCTCACTGCCATGCTTGCAGAGCTGTTGTTGCTCTGACTCCCTGACTATGTCCCTGTTGGCAGAGCAGGCAGTCACCAAGCTTTGAACACCTTGTGGTTCATGCCACTGGTTTCCATTTCTCCTCCTTCCTCCCAGACACGTTCTCAGTCTAGCAGGGTGTTTGTCTCCTTGCCTGCGACACTGAGCTTTTGCAGATTGTAGTAAAAAAAATCCTGATGGAGGATTGGCGGTTGTTGGTGCTGTCCTTGAGAAGAATGGGCCTGCAAGGTGCACGCTGAGCTGGTTGTGAACAGCTGGCACACACTTCAAGTAACAGGTGAAATCTGTTGGGTTGGATTGCTTCAGCTTCTAAAATTTCCTCGGGAAGAGCACTGGTTTTTGCCGACTGCCTGTGGGGCGAGTCTGGTCATACACTTGCATCTGGCTCGAAGTCTTTGTGCTGGGGTTGGGGCATCATCCAGCTCCTAAAGAAAGCCCCCAGTCTGCCTGGCGAGTTTTTCCTATTAGGGCAATATGGGGCATGGTGAAGCCCTACTTTCCCCGTGGTGGGGGTGGTGGGAAGCCATTTTTATGGGTTTTCCGTAGTGAGGAGGTGGTGTGTTTTAGGATGTTGTGATGACTTTGCGGATTTAAACAGGTGTCGTGTAGCTGCCGGGGACTGGAGAGGATTGTCCTCCTGCAGGTCTGATCCTTTATAAGTTTGAGGTCTGATTTTCCTAAGAACGGCACTCTGAGACACTTAAGTCACTATTTAACCAAACTGGCAAAACCACGTCTTTGGCTTCAAGGAGTTTTCCCCACTGGGTGTGTTGGCTTCAAGGAGTTTTCCCCACTGGGTGTGTTGGCCTTACCGCTTCTCAAGGTTGCCCGTGAATACCTGCACTGGCCCTCTCCTGTGCTTGGGGTTGAGTCCATAGTATGTGAGGGAGGACTCTCTCAGCTTTTCTAATGCTAATGGCAGAAGGGAGGAAGTGGTGGTAGATACCAATCTTGCCCTCTCACACAGCCTTCCACACGCGTCTTGCTGGTGGCCACCCAAACTGTCCCCTTGAGATGCTGCTCTGCCATGACTAATTGCCTGGCTTTTAATTTGAAAATGCAGTTATCAAAGTTGTGCAGATCAGCTGGGGCAAGTTCCAGCTTTTGTTGGATATGAAAATATAGAAAGCATACTTCTGGGAAGGAGTGTTGGATATGGTTTGGGTTTTGGGTATTTCTGGTCATTTGAAGACAAGAAGGGTATTAGTCAGTGTTGAGGGTCTGAATAATTTAATTGGAGTACCTTGACTTCAAAATCAAGACTAAGTGCCTTGGAAGTAGTAGATGCAAACTCTGTCAGGTACAAAGACTAATCAAGGCTGTGATTGTTAAAAATTTATGCTGCCACTTGAAATGCCATGAAATCGACCAGTGTAATAAACAGGTTATCTTTCTTCTGTTGTTTATACAAGTACTTTTGTTTGTAGTATTTTGTGGACAGCACTATTTAACTGACAGTGCATGTTAGACATAACTGTTAGTTAAACTTCCTTGGGAAATATTGTAACTAATAGATGTACAAGCATATGAATCTAGTAAATTCTTTATGCATTATTTTCCCAGCTATAAAAATGTTCCAGTTAAGGGAAATAACTTTTCTTAGTAAGTAAATGTTACCCTTAAGGAGAAGATTTTGTGTTTTCTTGTGTGTTTTTCCTTTGGGATATGTGTGTGTGTTTTAAAGAAGAGTGCAAAGTGAATAAAAATCCTTGGTTGAAGTATTGGTGAGTTGGTAATGTAAGGTCAGATATTTTTATTACTTATGTGGTGTGCCACTTGTTTAAAAACAAATTCTAATATGCACTTTGTGTATATATACAACTACAGATGTTGTAAAATACAAAGCACAAAGTAGAATAACAGAAGTAAGCTTTAAATGTAGATGCACTGAATTAACTGAGTTGCCTGGGGAAGCAAATTTAGAAAAACAGGTATTGAGATGGCTCCTTTCTTTGTCTGAGCAATTCAAATATCAGAAATTGTCTAGAAGGAAATTTCTAAGGCTTGTACAGTTTCAATATCTGAAAACCATTTTTACCAGATTTTGCATTTATTGGTGGAGCTATAAATAAATGCAGAATAGTTTTACTGGGCTTCATGGAGTTTTTGCAGATCAGTATCAGTCCAACAGCTCTTGGGGTCTGGCCTTACTTCCTCCTTGGCTGGAAAAGCCAACCCAGTTCTTAAAAACTGTGGCAAAACTAGCTGGGCATTAATCTTAGATAAAATGGTTAATTAGGGGCTATTTTGTTTTGTTTTTAATTAAAATATATCTTTTTCAGACAGATAATTTCCTGGGAATTCTGGGAGAAATGGTTAACTAAGCAGTTTCCCATTACCAGTCTTAGTCCCAGCATTTGGAAAAGCAAAATACAACACCTCCCCTGCCCCAGCCTCTCAGAAGCCCACCAAACAGACAGCCTTCACTCTCCAGGGGCCACCCCAGCCTTAGCACCCCTGAGGGAAATGTGGAGCACACAAAACTTAGCAGTTTGGTAAATGAAGTAAAGGGGAAAGTAAAGTTCTTGCTGTTTCAGTGGGGAAATCAAGAGAGAAGTAAGAGGGTTGACTCTATGTTATCCAAAAAATCAAGCTTAGGAAGTTCCTTGGATAGTATGAACTCAGCTTTTTTGCAAGGAACTGCTTTTAGATTGCCTGGCTCTTCAGGAATTGGTTGATAAAATTTAATTTTAGCAAAAAATGAGTCAGTCAGATACCTAAAGAAACATTTTTGTTAATGCCTTGGCCCAGTGTAAAACATTTCAAGTTTAAAAAAAGCAAACCCACTTTTTTTCTGGATTTCTTCTATCTTTAAAATTGTCTCTATGATCTGACAGCAAGCTGTGAAATGGTTGTGACACTCACTATCTTGACTTCAGCCTGTATCAAGACTCCATGCCAGCAATCATGCGATAAGCAGAGTAGTCAAACACGTCTTAATTGCTGCACACTCTGCTTAGTTGCTTTCTGGGGCCTTTTCCTCGTGGGGTTTTGCAGGATCAGGACCACAAATTAGCTTCTCCTTACACTGCTTGTGACCCCTGACTGAACACGATAAAGGGAAAAAAAGATAGCATGCGTACTCATAGAGAGATGGCAAATAAGAGGACAGTTCACCTTTTATTTTAGCTTCTGGAAGTGCAACTTGTATTGAATTGCTGTTAAGGGAGGCTTGGTGAGATACAAAATGGACTTGTCCTGCCTTCCTTGAGTGATCCCAGCACTGAAGTGCTGTGGTGCATGTCCTGTGTTTCTTGGGTTAAGAAAAGTGAAGCGAGGCAGCAGGAAACAAGGATGTAAACTTCTCAGAAGCAGCAGGAAAATAATGACATCACTGCTTTTTCAAACTTTGAGCAATCTTAAAGTTCTAGAGCCGTTTCCATCGTATCTATTTCATGAGGAAAAATGTGTATTTTTCATAGTGCTTGGTGTGATCATATTCTTAACTTTTTACAGTAGTGGTGTATACAGACAAGGCAACTGCTTTGAAATAGTATTTCTTTTATTACAGACCTGATTAGTTGGGAGGGAATGGGAATTAGAAATTTTTATAACAAGTACTGGCAGTATGTCATGCCCCCTCCCTCTTTGAATATCTTCCGCTTTTATTTCTTTTTATTTGAAGTCATTATGTGAGGTGCATGTTATCCACTGAAATAGAAGTATATGAGGCAGTTGGAATTCAGCATTTTTGTGAAGTAATCTGTTTCAGCAAAAAAAGGGCTGTGAAACTTTTAATAAAAAGTAGAGAAAAAAGTTCAGAAAGTTTCTGACTCTAGAAACCCACCTTTTTCTTCTGAAAGTTTTACTTGTTGGTGTAATTCTTTAAAGAGGCTGTACTGCTCTCGAAAAAAAATGATGCTGAATGAATATCATGGGATAATACAGAAGCCTTTGCAGGATGTTCACTGACCTACCTAAGAAACCCAAGAGACTTAATTACGACCTTTGGTAGTCTACATGTAAATGCACTTTGCAAATGATTTTCCATGCAAAAAATGCAAACCAGTTACATTTTGGAATCTGTACGTATGTGGAAAATGGACTGTAAAAGAGATGCTTGTTTCAGGCAATTTTTGATGAGTTCCAGATTAAAAAAAATAAAATTATGGCATATTATTAGGCATCTTTACTAGGGTGTAAGGAAGATTTATGGTGCAATGAAATATTGCTGCAACCTAATTTAGAACTTGACAAATCTGGTTTTATAGGGTTGAATTATAAGGGATACCTCATTATTTGTGGGGAAAACTTTTTTTATTGTTATTTTTGGCACCCTGGTCTCCTCTTTGGTTGGGCTGTGCTCTGTAGAAGCTGCTTTGGGCAAGATGTCTCAGCTGATCCTTCTTCTAAGGGAGCTGTGCAGAATGAAGTCATACTTAAGGATCAAAACCTGGCAGGCCTTTCTTACCACGTGTGGTTGCTGATTTCAAGTGAAATGCTTGCAGTCCTCATTGTTCCACTCGGTCAGAAAGGTAGCTCTTCTTAAAAACACAGAATTGTTCTTTGTTGTCAAATATTCCCTACTCGTAGTGAATATCAGATACTGTATACAGTATCAGTAGTTATAGAAAATTCAGCTACACCAAAATTACTTGTGTGCTGCCTTTTTTTTTAAGCCTTTGTTCCTTCTGCATTCAGGCCTCTTGATTGCACAAGATCATGCTTTGAGCTTAAAGCAAGAGGCAATTTATGAGGAGTATGGCCTGGCATTATGACTTGCAGTAGTGAATAGAGAACATAAAATCAAATCCCATCATCTTCTCAGTTCAGGAAGTCTATGAAAAATTTGGGGTAGCAAATACTTTGACCCTCTTTTGAGACTGCTGACAGTATTCTTATGTTGCTGTTTACAGGTTCTCAGTTGAGAAAAAAACCTGGAAACTAAGTTTGTGCACTCAATTAAACCGAAGAGCAAATTCTATCTGGAAATAGTATTTCTTCATAAGGTTATATAAAGTTTCCCCTGCAGCACTGGCATGCAGAGTGATTGATCTTAAGCAAATTGCACATACATAACTACAGCCATCTATGTGCACATATAGGAGCACGTGACAAAGGAAAACCAAACCACAGGTTTTGTGTTCAGCCAGTAAACCTTCTGGGGACCTTTTCTCCTCATTTCTGTGAGGCTTCTCCCAACGCTCCCTGTGTGCTACCTGACCCTGTGGCTCCACAAGTGTGCTTTCTGATGTGGTTGTGCCTACCACACGGGAGGAGTAAGGCATTGCTGGATGGCTTATGTGGTCAGGTATAAGTAGCAGAGGAAGTGTTTACATTTAGGAGACTCTCATAGTGAATACTTAAATGACTTACTGGTAGTCACAACTTCAAAAGTTTAAGGAGAGTCACAGTTTGGTGTGTGTTGAATGTGCACTATGTTATGCACTTAGCTTCAACTATAAACCATTTGCTGAGTTTTAGGGACTCTGATGTTTAGTCTTTGCCCCCCTGTTTAGACATTAGTAGCCAAGTGTTTTGCCTCTTTATGCAGCCTTAAGTTGCACTTTTTTTCTGACGTAATCATCAGTTCAAATTATTTATAAAATGAGGAGATCCTTTTGGACTTCATGTGTAAACAGTCTTAAATACGTGCACAGGCAGAGAGATTCTTCTCTGTTTATCCACAGTTGAAGGCTAAACATTAATAAATGCTAACATTAAATAGTGGGGTTTTTTCTCCCTTCGTTCTTCACTCAAGTTTTCCCTTTAAGGTTCAGATTCCTTCTCTAGATTACCTGAAGAGCTTTCCCCTTTCCCTTTATCAAGGTGCTGGTTGCAGTATGCCTCTGCTACAGTGATTGTTGTGAGCTAGGGTAAGCAAGTGGTTCCTCTGGTTCAGTGCCTGCTGTACAGGTATTAATGTATGGACACCACGTCTGCAGTGCTGGCACACGTGTTTGAAGGTTGGCTCTGCTGTCTTCAGGCAGTGTGGTCACTCCAGGACTCTTAATTCTGGAATTAACGGTTAGAACTCGAAACATGCCACCAGCTCACCAGAGTACCATTTAAAATTTCCTTGGAGCCAAGCTGGTCTTGGACTTGGCTTCTTTGGAAGACATCTCAACAGGCAACAAAGTGCTCCCCTTGTAGTAGGGATTTGGGGGTGGTGGAGAGGGATTCTCAGTAAAGATCAGAGGTGGCTGATGATGTCTCAAACTGCTGCAGCAGAGAGACTCTCTCTTTGCTCTCTTCTACTGTGTCTTTTTGAATATGATGTGCTGGAGACCTAGGAGGTGCCCATCCAAGAGGCTGCCTTCAGCTGGAAGGGGAGATGGAAAAGGAAGAAGCAGGATGCTGTAAAACGAGTTTGAGAAACGTGCATCTTACCTAGGTTTTAAAGGTACCTACTCCTGCCAGGGTAACTTCATTTGTGTTTGTTTCAGCTTTCTGGCTTTTGGTTTTTGGCTATTTTAACAAAACTTCAAGCATCCTCTTAGCCAATGACAGCAAGGTTTGCAAATCAAAACCAAATCTGAGCATAGCACTATAGTTGAATGAGCTGTGCTAATCTAAGACAAGCTTCTGTTTCCTGCTTGGAGCTTCTCCCCCATGCTCTTGTTTGGCACATACACAGCACTGTGTGCTGACAGGCACCTTTGAGGCACAGATCAGTTGAAGAAGTGTCTGTGGTGGCAACTGCTCCAGGCTTGGTATTTCATGTGCTTATTGGCTACCTACTCGTGGTTAGGAAGTAGGTGTTTGGAGTCATGTGGGCTAGAGAGAAGTCCTACATTTGTGCTTTAACATCTGTAATGGAGTGGTGTGGAGTCTTTTCTGTGTTCATATGATCAGACAAAACGCTTAATGTGCCACTGAAAGTATTCTCCATAAGAGTGCAAGCAGTGTGTGAGCAGAATAGTTCAGGTAGCGAATGCGTTGAACTGACAGTCCTGCATAAGCCCACCTCTGCGGTTTACATAAAAGCAGCCCCTTAAAGACCCTGTGGTCTCATGTTCTATCAGCAACTCTATGACTGACTTTCACTTTCTCTACAGTAAGAGAGGAGATAGAGAAGAGAATTTGCCATCAGTTTTCTCTCCCTGCATTTTTCCAGACAGTTTGGCCTCAACAAATTGTACAGCCTCCCTCTTGTCTGCGTGGGAGAGTACAGACTGCTGCTGGCGGCAAGGAGGAGAGATTAACATTCATCTGTTCTCTCCTCGCACTCTTTTCCATCCTGTGGGCATGGGAGACTTATGAATGTTCCACTCCTTTGGGGTGCATTTCTACTCATTGCCCTGATGGGAAGACGACAGAGACACCAGTAAGGTTGTGCAAGTTTCACATTGCTAATTAAATAGGCATATGAGGAAGTCAAATGCAGTGGCTCCCTAGAAGAGGTCAGAGAGGAAGATGGAAGGACTGTCATAAGCCCTAGGTTGCTCGCTTGCTCAGAGATCTCCTTTTCCAAAGACTATGTGCATTGAGGGCTTTGTGCAAAGTCTGTCTCCCTCACTTGAGTCTTCCATGAAAAGTGTGTTTTGTAAGAGATCTGTTCCAAGCAGAGATACTTACTTCTTTGATCTTTACTCTGTGTTCTAATATTGCATGTATAGCCAGAAAATCCGATGGGGAATATGGGAAAATGATTATATTTTTGCGGTTTTTTTGAGGTAAGTCTTTTCTGGTGTGGAAACTGAAGTTAATACTGTGCGAATGTCTACAGTATCAGTACATAACAACGGTTGATAACACTCAAATGTAAAATGAGGAGTTTTACTTTCACTTTGTGGCATTGTGAGGGACAAGGAAGGGTTTTGCAAACACATCTTTCTGAATGACCCTGCTGCAAGGCAAGCTCTCAGCTGGCATTGTCCTTTGGTACCCATTTACCCTGCCTAGGAGTCAGGTACCATGGTGGATGCACACCATGAGGGGTGATGGATATATCTGCTTGCTCCTGCTTCCTTCTGCACGACACCAGCCTCAGCCTGCCTGTGCAGGAACATCAACTGCCTCGTTGTTCCCAGCATCTCATGCTGCTGCCAAATTAAAGGGTCTCTCTCTTTTTCCTAGTGCTCCTCATCCTAAATGAGATGATAGTCAGCATTTACTAATTTAGTACTGTGGAAGGTTTGTTCTCAATGAAATGCAGTTGGGAGGTCTTGTTCCTCATCCAGTTTGTAGTTCTTGCAGGAAAGAGGGCAGAAGGCCTCTTCCCATCATTTCCAGTGCTAACCATTGCCTAGTGGGATGTAATGTGCCAGGTGCCACCACCATGGTGGCCTGGAGGTGATGGAGCTGTCAGTGTGGACAGTGGTTGTGAGAATCAAAGAATCTGGGGAGCCTTACAAGCAGGGAACCAGCATCTTGCATGAAGTGGTAGAAGAGTACAAATGTGGTAATTTTTTGGAAGATACAGTCCTGGATAGCATGTGTATTGCTTACAGTGGCAGGGAATTTCTATGGAGCTGTTTGAACTTCTAGAAAGCTTACAGTGGCAGGAATTGCTGTGGAGCTTGTTTGAACTTCTGTAAGGATGTTGCTAACAGGCATCAAGTGTGGTGAGGTCAGTACAAGAGGAACAAAACCTCCCATTCAGATAAAAGCAGAGAAAGGGAAACACTGCCACGTGGGGGACTGGTTCAGGCTAAACTGGTCTGTGCAGTAATTTCTGCAGCTCTCCCGAAACGTACTACGGGTTTGAGCTTTCCAGCTCAGACAGGTCTATGATCATGTTCCAGGCTTTGGGAAAGCAGAAACGTCACCATCTGTGTCCTACTTCATTTGAAAAAGAAAATTAAAAAAATCTTGAATGCCAGCCATCTGCTGATACCGCATCCAAACTGTATCCCCGTATCTGGGGGAAGAGGAGGAAGATGATTTCTTTGGGGAGATGTGCTGTTCAAAGGAAAAGAGCTGCCTGTATATAAAGTGCTCCTGGATCCAGAAACTATCAGAGGAGCATGTGCAGGATGGCTTGGCTCCTCAGTCCAGCCATTTGCTGTAGTACCAAAACAGTCCAGCCCAAACAGAGTGAATCCAAGTCCCATTCTGCTGACAGAGTCTGCAACACTTGGTTTGTGAATTATTAAGAGGAGATTTGAGCATGTTTGTGAAGTGGATGCACAGTGATGGGTGGTTAAGAGCCACCATATTGATGTTTGACACAAAAAGATAAGTCGCTTTTTCCTTGTAGCCTGGTCATTAGGCATGATGTTGTTTCAGAAATACATTTGGGTTGTGGTTTTCTACAAGCTGCCTATGAAAATACACCCATGGTCTCAATGAGAGCTAACACAGGCCCTTGGCTGGACATGGGACATTAGCAGACTTGCTTCTTTTAAATTCTTTCAGAAATCTCCCCTAGCAAATGCCCATTGAGTCTTAACTTGGTTACGAGGGTGCCTTTTCTAAAGTCAACATGTCGTTTTTCTATGTTGTATTTCTCTTCTTCTTTGTATTATGGTTGTTGAGTGCAGCTTCTGTCCTGATAGCTCTGTGTGACTGTGAAAACAAGTAAGGCAGTAGAGAGTTAAAAAGAAAATCCATTAATTAAAATATTTACATTGGAAGCTGCAAAACATTTACTCTTTGAGTAAAACAAACTTCCCCATTGTTCTTGTACGATTGCTACAGTTGCTCTGAAAATAGCCAGGAAGAGGTTGTGCTCTGAGGAATTTTACTGGATTGGCAGGGGAATAGGAGGGTAGGGATACTGAAGTGGTCTCTTGGTCAGTGGCTCTCTTCTGTTCAAATCGTTCTGTAACATGGACAAAAGATATCTTCTTCATACAGAAAAAAAAACCCCCAAAAAACAAAATTTTTTTTTTAAAAAACCCAAACCCCATAGTGTTGTAACTCTGTTGTCATATTATTCTTACAATGCCAAAAAATTAGTGATCATCAATAGACTCTGAGAAAATGGTATTTTCAGGATGAAAAGTTTATTTTTATTTTTTTTTTTTTTAGCACTTATTGTGTGCTAATGTACACTTAAGGGGAAAAGGAAGCACCACAGAGCTGGCAGTTTGGACTCTGGCTGGGGACCCATGTGCTGCCATCCCTGTTTTCCTGGCGGGCAAATGGCAGTGCAGAGTGGTGAAGGATGTCACCTCTCTGTGGTACTGAATACTTGTGGGTTCCTGCTGGGGTCTATTGGCATCATGGCTGCTTGGTGTTCAAGGAAAACCAAGTGAGGGTGCACCTAGTTTCGTACTTTAGGCACAGGGATACTCTTAGTAGTGTCACTACAGGACAGGTAGGCAGAGAAAACTGTTTGCTTCAAATCTTTTCATTGCTGCTGTATCTCCTCCCAGATAACTGGATTGAAACATTAAGCATTGGTTAGTTGTTTTTTTTTTTTTTTTTAATAGTATTCTCTCCTATAGTGTGCCACTTCACCATTGCACATTTCTGACCTTTTCCAGCCTGGCACTGGACTTCTAGGCTTTGTGGGCAGGACGCTGGAAGAGCTAAAAGAGTGTGTGAAGGGATTGGTTTGGTTGTTTTTTTAGGTCCTTGATTCACAGTTCTCACTCTAGGCAGACTCTTAGAGCTTTTCAGGTTGCCGGTTGGGAGATCTCTCTTCTGCCCTAGTGACTCATGGGCTGGCTGGACTGCAGGTCATGTCACCTTTTCTTAATAGTGCCATGGCAAAGTGTTTGTTCAAGCCTAAGTCTATCTGGACTGTAAATTTTATTGACAATTTTAAGGTTGCAAATTTGTTGGTTGTGTGTGGTATTCTTTCTTCTGATCCCAAGTATGCCAGACTGTGTCATGGTTACCTATATTACAAAAATGTCTTGGTTGCTTTGAAAGGTTTTTCTGTAAAGGTGTTAGGAAATTAAATGTACTTGTCCAGGGTAGCCATCATTTAAACTTGAGCATAAGAGTTTTGTTCCATCTGTTCCTTTCACGCTTTACTGTTTTTAAGGGAGGCTCCACGCTGACAGTTTCTTGGCCTGGAGTTAAAAGGTGCTGCTTACTCAGGTTTGATAGTCTGATGGAAAATTGTCTCCACGATGTATAACACCACTGGGATTATTTCTAGCCATTACCATTGGTTTCATTTTACAACCGTTCACATTATGTAATTTGGTACTCATTTAATTTAATGAGAGGATGCTGCAGACTTCCTTATGACTCTGCAGGACAACCTCTACGCTTTGGCCACCTCTGTTATCCTTGCCAGAGGAGGAAGAGCATGTTTCTTACAGGACATGTTACAACATCGTTAATACCTTTTTTATCCACGTTTCCCAGATTGCCGCAGATGGCAGGGTGACTTGCCTGGGGTGTAGGTTATACTGGAATGGCAGGAGAAGTTTAACTTTTTCTCCTTGAACTGCTTATTAGACTTTTGTTGTAAGGTTACCAGGAGATATTAATGGACTTTTCATTGTGTTGCAGATGGAATTTCATGACTCGGTGTATTTTGAATAGGACGAGGAGATGTGTCTGATAAGGTAAGAGAAGGGTAAGATAAACATGTTCCTACACAAAACTCACTAGTTGGTTTTTTGGGTTGAAGATAACCGTATTTTTCCCTGGCAGAACCCTGCAAATAATTGTGATAATAATTTTAAAGTTAAATCTGTCTCTGAGCAGATCTCTGCGCAGAGACCATCTCTGTTCTATCCAGCTTCTGATCCAGTCATTTTTCCTGGTGAACTGATGTACAAAGTCCAGTACAAAAAACGTATGCCCTTACAGGTGTAGGGGTTAGCAAGATAGTCATGCTATTATTTTAGAGCTTTTTTTTTTAAAGTAACAGATGATGTACAAAAGTTTTTCTTTGGTTTTGAGATATTACCCCCTCCATCCCCATACCAGACATTTAAAAGTTAAAAAGATGTTCAAGCTGTTTTAACTTCTACAGTTGAAAACTTGTTTTTCTTGTTGCAGAATTTTCAGATTTGCACTGGTTTTTATTAGGACAGAGTATATATGAGTAGAAACCCTCTAGGTTTGAGTCTGAAATTAATATTTGCTGCCACTAATGTGCTGGAGGAAGCTGCGAGTTTGCTGATCTTTTAAATTTTTTATTACTAGCGTTTTTAAAAGGCAGTGTTTAGATGATACTTTTTTCCTTTCAGTTTCTGCCTCAGAGGTTTCCACTGTTAGAGAGGAGTAGATGTCTCTAAAACTTTTAGGTGTCGGGATAACCATATTCAAACAGCAAACAGCCAGACACAAAAGTAGTATTACTTAGGGATCGTCACTGTCTCTCAGTGTACAATCCACGCTGCATCTATCAACCTCCATCACTTCTGTGTTTCATTTTTGTCTGCCCCATCTTCTAGAGTACCATTTACAGGCCTCAAAAATTCCTATTATTCTTTTTGGCTCTTGGTTGGAAAATGTCATGGAAACAGCTAAATGTATGATGCCATTGTATGAGGATCAGGACTAAATGACTTCTTCCTTGGATTCAGACATTTAGCTCATGTAGATGCTCTGAGGTTTTCTGGTTTGTCTGGTTTTTGTTCTTTTTTTTTTAAGTTTTATTTTCTAAGTAGAGTTAGCCTTTTGAAGGTGACTACTCAAGCAAGAACTGAACACTTTGAATAGCTATTGCATTATGTGGAGTACGCAAGAATCAAAGACTTGGTGGCTGCCTGGTTTGGTTTTTTTTTTTTTGCAAGTTTTAGACATTTTGTCCATTCAAACCACCCTCTTTCATGCCACTCTTGGATCAGGCTATGAATATTTTATTTAAAGGCTTACTCTCAACACGAAGGTGGTCTTGTATGTGTGTAGCTGGTAAAACACAGCTCTCCAGGTGAGAGCTTGCAGTCTGCAGCACTGTTCCACCAAGCACCTCGCACGCATACCTCGTTTGTTATGTAAACAAGCTGCTTCGCTTGCACGTGTTCCAACCAGTCCTCCTATACTCCAGGAATGGGTAATTAAAATTGTTTTCAGGACTTCTTAGAGTTTCCAGCCCGATGTGCACTGGCACCCCTCTGCACCACCCCATCGCACCCTGCCAGCAGCACTGCTGCAGCTGGAGGCTGAGCGGTGCCCACCGAGACATTGCCACTGGCGTGTGTGTGCTCTTGTTGAAAAGAAGCACAGCCAGAATGGCACAGGTAAAAGTAAGTGCTCATGTTCAGGCTGCTTTGTTCAGATGCAGTTGACTGAGAAGTCTGTTTGTCCAGTGTCAAAACAGTGCTAGGGACTCTGGTGTGTGTCAGCAATTGGGATGGGACAGTTTGGTGAGACAATTTAGTCATGGTCATTCAGCTGCTAGTATTTCCTGAAGATATTATTCTCATGTATTATATATATATATTATATAGTGTACATATATTACATAGCTTAATTTTATGTACTGCTCTCCTGTGGAGTAAATATTGATAAATCTGTGTGCTGTAGGATGGGCAGCTCTTACGGCATGGCAGCTGATTGCTGTTGTACTGTCTCTCCTAGTGCAAGTTCACTCTTCCCTTTTCTTGTAAAACAACCACTGAGGAGGCTCTGTTTCTGGCAAGTTCTGCAGCTTGAGGCCATGACACCTCTTCTCACCACTGCTTTATTACCAGCCCCAGGCATGTGCAAATTGTAAGCTAGATCCCAGTAAGTGGACTGGCTTTAAAATGAGATTTTGTGATGAAGTAGTAGCACTTTTCACTGGCTCCTGTCTTTCACCTCTAGAAGGAAATATTCTGTCCTCATTTTGTGTGATACCTTCTCAATGTAAAATTTAATTCTGAGCTAGAAATGGGTGTATCTTGCTCTCCATTCTCCGAGAGGGCTTCGTTTATCCTTTCCCCAATCACCTAGGCTGGAGAAATGCTACTGCCCCACTCATGGTCCTCCTTTGTTGCTAGAAGTGTCTGTCCTGGTCATGTTCCTTCTCAAGGCTGCAGGTGTCACTCATTCTTTCAACCGTTGCTAACGAATAAAGATGTCATCAGTGTTGCTTCATTTATTTCATTTTTTTAACCTTCTGCTCCCTTTCTGCATTCCCCCTCCTCATTTATATTTAGGTTTTAATCCTTCCAGACAGTCATCTGGATCTTGCCCCAAACATGCCCTCAGGTTCTGACTGTGCCTCCTATCAAGGGATATATATTTTCCCTTGGTTGCTTACAGTTTTCATGGATATTTCCTGACCCATTGCCTTCTGTTTCTTCTTCTGGAGGAGTCCTTCTGAAGCACTCTCATGTTTCTTGCTGTCATTGCAGTTAAAGGGGTTTAGATCCCATTTAAAGCAACACTAGATGGTCCAGTCTGTGCTGAGAATAGCCTTGTTTTAATGCTAGCCATGATGACTTCCTTGTAGTGGCTGGCTTTTGGCATCTGTCCTACTGATTATGTGATGGGGTAGAATAAAAAAAAGAATAATAGCTCTTTTAATATTCCTGAAGCCTAGTGATGAAATTATGAGACTTGGCAAGCTTGCAGCAATGTTGATAGGTGCCAGACCTCTCGCCCAATATTTTCTTTTCCTTCCCCCATACTTCCCTGTGTCTTTATCTTGCTTCCTTCCGAGCAACCTGGAGCCCTTGTGAACTGCAAGTCCAGTTTCACGTGGGGTCTGCCCAATATCTCAGATCATAAATATAAAATCATTCAATAAGGCCTAATCTATTTTCAGAGGTATGTTTATGAAATAAAAATTACTTTGATCACTGAAACAACACTGTGTCATTTTTGAAAGGAAATGACAAGGAAGTAACTGTTATTGGGCCTATTTTCACCCACTGTTAGCTTAGGCCTGACAAATGGCATCTGCAAGGTCTCTTGTCTTAACAGTTCCAAATTAGGTTGCCAATTAATATTGACTATCTAAGAAGCAGTAGGTTGATGTATATTCTATTATTAATAGCTGTTAATATCCTTCATAATAGTAATCTGTTTTGCAAACATTTTCTGGTTGTTCTTTTCTAACGAGTCTTGGCAGTGAAACCCCCGATTTTACACATGCAGAACCACAGTAACTCGTTGAAGTGTTTGTGTGGGTTTTGTTTTTTTTTTTTCATTTTGGGTGTGTTTGTATTCTTGTTTACTGGGAGTAACGCTTGATTTTGATGAGACCAAATATAGGCAAAGTCTAGGAATTATTTCTGTCCAAACTGGTATGTTGTGGTTTCTTCTTGTGTTAGTGCGGGTCAGCACAAAACTCTTGCATCACTGCTAGATGAGTTTTAATCATTTCCTTTGACATTGCCTGTGAATATTTTTGTCTCTGCAGAAGCCATCTTAGGAAAACTTTCACAATAAGAGAGGTAATTTGAATAAAACGGTAACAGGTAATTTGAGTTTCTTTTCTTGTGTTATTTAGCTGTTATGTCACAATATGTGGAAAGTACCTGGAAAGCTCAGGGAGAAAAATGGGAAATCTCATGCATGAGGAAAAGCCTCTAGATAAGAGTGTGTAGGGGGAAAATATATACATAAATGTAGACATCAAGGTAAATGCTTTTTCCTTTTCTTTTTCTTCCAGAAAATTTGAATATGTGCACAATCTGATGTTGCAAGTTTTAAATACTTAACACTTCTAAAAGAATAAATTACTTCAGTGCCTGAATTTGTAGATAACTGTCAGCTTCAAAGGATCAAGTGAGTTGGAAGGAATGTGTGGAGAACTCAGTATAGGCAGGTATCAGGCAGAATATAGAAACAAGGAGAGTATATTCAGCTAATACAGCAGAGACCTAGATGTAATTTTATATATAAAGACTAATTATGCTACAAAAAGCAGACTTCTGTGGTTCTGCTTTTAGTGTAAATGTAGGATACTCACTTCCCCCTCTCCACCACTGTCACACTGGGTTTCCCAAACTGCTTATTACAAGAATTGTGTTGCTTCTGTAAAAATTAGGATGAAAAATTCACCTATTTAATACTTCCCAACTACAGTTACCAAAAAGACTACCTTTGGCTTAAAAATATCCTTGTTGTGAGCTGGCTGGCTGTGTAAGATATAAGTAACTTTGCAGCCTTGACTAAGCAATTAAGAGAAACTGAAATCAATACTGTAAAATGCACACTGCTGGTGCTCATCCCTGAGCCCACCACCCTGGCTGGATACTCCCTTTCTTTCATCCTTCTGTGACCATGGTGGTGTGACTGGAGCTGGGGAGTGGGGAGCAGGTGACCTGGGAGCACACAGGGTACTAGCTCTGTGACTGTGGACTGGCTGCCAATTTCAGTGATTGAAAGTAGTGCTGGCAGCCAGAAACTTCCAACTGCAGCTCTGCTAATGACTGGTCTTGTGGTTTTGGGCAACTCCCTTGGTTGTCTTTGAGTCAGCTCCCCTTTCAGTAAAAAGAGGATGATAACTTACTGTTGAAATGATTAATTATGGTTTTTCGGATGTCAAGGTCCTGCCATGTATTGTTACCCTTATTATGGAGAACCTTCTTTGCTTTTGTTAAGCCTGGCTCAAAGAACATGACAGATTGTAGGGACTATTTTGTTTTGGTTCCCTCCACACACACACATACACCCACCCCTTTTTACTGTTAATTTCTGAAATGGATCTGATTGACTCTGAGTACCAAAGTGCCAACCAGCACTACCAATCTTTTGAATCTTGGTCCTCTCCTCCCCATTTGCTTTCTCTTTGCGTTCACTCTTGACTGTCCGTTCTTCATATCAAACCTTTCCTAAATTAAGACAGGGTGCCAGATAGAGTTAAAAGGAAGGCTTTAGTTGAGGCTCATGGTCAAATCCTAGCAGTGAGGTTAAGGGCTTGAAATCGGTGTAGTGAGATATAGAGATGTTCTGCTTTTTTCTCTGAAACCCATTTTGTATGAAGGTTGTGCAGTTTCCAAGCTCAGACTTGGTTGCTAACTTCAGACTTGCCAGTAACTTTTTGGTTTTTAAAACATATATAAAATAAACAAATCTAAAAATAATATTGGGGGAGATCCCCATGAGTGAAAAATTGCAAAATTCACATGTGAGATTAAACTTAAGCCCCTCATGATATTCAAATTAAAGGAAAATATTAGTTAAGGTACCCAGACAGAGCTCAGAGAGCAGCAAAAGCTAATTTTCTGTTAATCTCACAAAAAATGTTCGTAGTTCATGAGTGCTCTCCAGCTGCAGGTGGTAGCTTCCTGCTCCAGATGGAAGAGATGATGTGTTGAAGGAGCTGAGAGCTCTCCCTGTTCCACCCGCTGGGGTGGTGGGGCTGTAAGGGGCAGGCAGCTCTCAGAGCTCCTCCTGGGTACCTGTCTGCAGCCCAAGCAGCCAAGCACACCGGCTGGGACTTTTGTTTACTCTCTAGTGGCACTCTTGGTGCTCAGACAGGAGCCAGAGCCCTTGTGGACTTCATAAACCCCAAGGAATGTGCTTTAGTTTTAGAAAACATATTCTTAGAAGCAGATTCCTAGGCTTCTGTCCCCAAAACGAGCCTCTGGTGTCTCTTCATCCTGTCCTGCTAGAGCAGATTGTGAGCGCAGTGATTTCTATAGTGAGTCCATAACTTCTGGTGTTAAATTGCAGAGATGTCCACTCCTGGCTATAAATGACAGTAAGAGGCACGTCCCATTTTTGTTTCTTTATCCATGGAGGGATGCAATATAGTACATGGATGTAGTGTAGTGCATAGTGCTTTTGTTAAATACAAGTTGCTGTGAACTAAAAAGTGGAGGGAGATATATATGGTATCATAGGCTTTGCTTCTCAATTCTGCCATTTCCATACTTGGAAATTACTTCATGTGCCTTGTTTATCCGCACAGAAATTTGAATCTCCAGCACCAACTAACATTAGGTAGAGCAGCAGAACAGTAGTTTGCTGTCTGTCCTGGAGCTATGGGAAAAGCCTTGAATATCCTGAGCTGAGGCCATGGAGCACTTTGAAGACAAATGAACTTTGATTTTAATATTCTGACGGTGCATAGGGAGCAGCAGATGCTTCTGAAGAGTTGTGCTCATAGAGCCATACTGGTTGGAGTTACCTGAATGCAGAGGTCTGTATTCCTGAATGGATAGCACTGCTGTGGAGTGGGAAAGATATAAATACCATTGGAATTGCGCAAGATTTTGGTCAGCTGGAGAAGATGGAAAGTGGTTCTTGGAGAAACTGCATTTAGCAATCTTGCTGTCTATGAGTTTCTGAGCATAATATGCATCATATCAATCAACTGTAATTATGTACAGTCAGGCAGAGAAGATTAGTTTTGAATTCTTCAAAACCTTTTCATTTGACCAGAAGCATCTTTTGGGGACCTGATTTTGGCTAATGTATTCTTTATCTTCTGAGTAAGTTTTGGTAAAGACATTTAGCTACTTTGTTGGTAAGTCACTGATAACCATTATCCTCTTGGATAAGCCAAATATGCAGTCTGTTTAAACTCTCGATATAAGACGTATTCTTTGAATCTTTCACTGTTCTTGTGGTATTTTCTTTTCCAACGTGAATAGAAATGCATGTTGCCCATATTGTTACTGTTTTTTAGATAACACTCTCCCTCCCTGCCTTGCCTTATATGAAATAATGCTCTTATCCATCCAGAGGTTATGTTTCCTCACTTAGCTGCAGATTTGTGCAGGAAATTTAGTGTCTATATGGTGCCTTCTGTGACCTGCAGCCATTTTTTACAGGATTACTGCCTTCCCAAATGCAGTTCCCCAGGGATATCTCTCTGAGTTCTTTATTTAATTTTTTTTAATTCCTAGAAGTTTGTAATTTTGTGTTATTGCTATATTAAAACCAGCTGCTGCTCTGACAAACTACACCTAGCAAAAAAACATACTTTACCAGAAAGTAACCTTACTAGTTTTTTGCTTACCATTGCTCCAGGTTCTGTGCAGATGATGAGAACTGATTTCATATTTTCTTTCTGATCGCTGGTAATGGCAATGGACAGCATCCCATCAGGCCCCCAAAAATACCAAGGAAAAAATATGACAGGAAGTACATGGTGTCATTACGAATAACACAGGATTTTGTATCATTGAACTTCTTGTACTCTGCAGTTTAGGTTTGTGTGAACATAATTACAGCTTTGAATTCATTCTTTTAAATATTACATGTATGTGGGGGAGTAGTTGTTTTGTTTTTGCTAAGTAGCATTTTTCCAGACAATTGCATTCATACCACTTGTGTTCTTTTTTGAAGGTTAAATTTAATATTGATAGGGTTTTTTGTCTAGTTTTTATATGAGATTAAGTATCAGACAGTTGCATGTTTACCATCAACTAATAGTCAAAAGGTACAGTCTCACAAAGACTTGGCTAAAACTAAATGAATAGCTCTCAATTTCCTGTGGGTGTGGAGTTTTGTGTGTGTGCAGTGCTTACCAATAAGGAATGGAGCAACTTTATTGTGAGATAGCTGTGTTGCCAACTCTTACATAGCTGAAGTAATTTTGTTAAACGGGAGGAAGAAAAAAAAGTTCATAAATTGTCGAAAGGAATTTGACTGCAAAGTGTGCCAACTGGGTTGGGTCTGTTTTTCCTCCTCCATTTTATCAGGAGGAAAGTAGTCTTGTTGCTTTTGTACTTCACTGGCGTTTTGCTTTCAAGTGGTGAGCCTTAACAGTATGCTGCTTTCACGATTTATTCCAACAGTTGCCTGTGTATTTGAACACACCTCTTGGAGATTAAAAAGGTCAAGACTGTTACTTCCATAAAGATGTCATACACAGCCTCATTTTGGGCATCTCACTCTGAAGTGACTCGAGTAATCTCCTTAGGGCAGTGCGGGAAGGCTGTGGGGATTTGAGTAATGGTTCCCTCCCACCAAAGTCATCTTCTGCTGGTCAGGGAATGCTCTGTTTGGTCTGTCTGTTACAGGCTCAGATAAATTTTACCTCTAATATATACTAGTGTTGTCACTTTGATCCTGTGCATTGCTAGGTGTTATTCTAATGAAGGCATGCTATTTCTTTTACAAAGGAAAAGTGTGTGCTCTCTGACCCTTATCCTAGTCTGGACTGTTAAAAGACAGGCACATGAGTAGATCTGACTGTGTCACACTTAAACTTCATCTGGATTTCTTGAGTAGACAACTTGGAAGAGCAAATTATCTCTGTCCTTTTTCTCTCTGCTTTCTTCTTCTGACTTGCAGCTTAAAGTATCATCCCTTTTGTAGCTTTAAGAGGGGTAGGTGATGAAGTATTCATTAGAAATATTCTCTGAAGTTGAATGAATTACACCATCAGTCTCACTAACAAAACTGAATGGAAGTAGAGCTGCTTGACAGCATGCTAGGAGGATATCCAACAAGCTTTTACTGTTTGAAAAACACTGAAAATGTGCTTGGAATATACCTGTGCAGCTTGCTGTGTAGCTCTTGCCTTTGATTATCTTTTGGATGGCCCATGCTGCCTAGAAAACTTGGCATTTCTACCAAGAGAGGTTGTTGGAGAACTCTCAAGGGATGCCTGCATTATCTCTCTAGCAATTGTTGAACGTGTGCTCCGTGTGTCTGTGACTCAGGGACCAGCTGTTGTTCCTCAGTTCTGGTTTGAGGGTTGTAGCCAGATGAAGGTGTGTTCTTGCTTTTCCAGGTTTCAGACATTGTGTGAAAGAAGGAAAGGATAAGATGGCATACTCTGAATATCCTGATGAAGAGTGAGTCTTGAAATTATTTGCAGCTCTGATGTAATGTGGATGTAATATTGAAGTGTTAATCCTTTTCTGGTTGGTTGTCCTCTTTCATATATGTGTGTATTTTCTTCTTATTAAAGAAATACACTTTTATTTAATTGTATAATAGTACCTGAAGAATAGTTGAAGATGAGATATAGGCCTTCTATGTTACTTTTCTCCTGTTTAAAACAATTTGACTTTAGTGATATTTACTAGCAGTCTCTTGCTGATCCAGGGAAATTATTTTTAAAGACTAGGTCCTGAGAGTATTCTTTTCATTTGGAAGGGGTTAACATGAGTTTTTCATGTTCAGCTAATGTAGCTGACTTAGAAACACAACCATACAGATTGCTGTAGGTGAGAATGTGGTTTGTATAAGTAGTTTTATTAGCAATCATTTAATTACTTAATTTCAGGAAATCATTGGGGAAAGAAAATGTCTGGGAAATTCTGCCAAAGACTTACATAGGTGTGGTAATAGAGAAAGGAAGGGACGATGACATCTGAAGTTGGATGCAAGGCAGGAAGTGCTGGAGCAAGGGTTGGACAGAAATGCTGAATTTAGGGAGGCAGGACATGATGATTTCTGGTGGTCAGCCCAACAGCAGGTCACTTTTGTGTCAGAGTTTCCACCTGTGTGAGACAATTTATAATACAAGCCTCAGAAGTACTGTGAAAGTACCAAATTAATGCTTTCAGTGGAAGATCACAGGATGCTTTGAATAAAGCTTTACAAAAGTGCACAGTGTTCTTACACACAAACTATTCGGTATTAATAGTATCTCTTAAATGACAAGGAAAATGAAATGTGCCAGATTTGTGAAGCTGGAGGAATGTTTGCTCATTATTTTGAAAGAGATAGAACGTGCAGATGGAGAAGGGAGGATTGAAATCTAGGTTTGGAGGAAAAAATCCTATGGGCTGTCATCATGGATGTGGTTTGGAAATGCTTAATTTTGTTACCTTGTGTGTGTAAATTGGCTTTGTAGGTGGCGAAGCATGTTTCTGAGCAGGTTGAGAGGGAAGAGACTGTTCACCAGTGCAGAGTAATGCAGAGCAGAGGAAGCTGCTGCGCAAACTCTGTTTGAAGATGTGGCAAACCAGGAACTGCTATAGTCCTTTTCTTAAATAGGAAATACATGCAGCCACAATAGCCAAGTGACTGGTTGGAGCCTATAACAGAAATACGAAGTTGCAAGCAGTAGTCTTTCAGCCTACTTTTGTGTTTGGATAGTAGTTCAAATGTTGCAAAAAAGGCCAGTGTGCAACCTGCCTGCGGAATAACAAGTGGCAACATTTTAATCGGCCTGTCCACAGTATGGGTGTCCTTTCATAGAATCACAGAACGGTTTGGGTTGGAACGGACCTTAGGGATCACTTTGCTCCAACTCCCCTGCCGTGAACAGGAACACCTCCCACTAGAGCAGGTTGCTCAGAGCTCTATCCAGCCTGGCCTTGAACACTTCCAGGCATGGGGCATCCACAACTTCTCTGGCCAGCCTGTTCCAGTGCCTTACCACCTCACCGTAAAGAATTTCTTCAAAAAATGATACCTTTCTCTGTGCTGCTTGGTGTCACTGAGATGCAGGGACTCTTCATAGTAGGGGAATTGTTGCTGTCCTGTCCCCAGCTTTGGAGTGATTCTGTCGTGCCCATTCTCTGGTTCTCCTCTCCCACAGGCTTGATGTGGGCTTACAAAACTGGTTTGGTTTTCTTGAAACCAGCTCACAGAGAATGGGAAAGATTCCCATTGTCTCAGATGGCTGGAGCTTCTTGCTGTATTTCAGTTGAATTGTTAATAGTGAGGTGTGACCTTTCTGTGAGCAGGTGAGAAGTGAAATTTCTGCCTCTCCCTTGCTTGGATACTAGCATGCTCAGAAATGAGGAAATAGCTTTAACTTTGTGATGGAGGCCAAAACACTAAAAAAACCCCCAAATCCACGTATTCAGAGAAGTGAGTCCTCAGCTTGATTATTTAGGAACGCCTACATGATGGTCAGGGTTCTTCTGATAGGCACGTTGGCCATCCTTTGATAGGCAGGGCCAATGAAACATTTCATTTTTAAATGAACTGTGGCAGAGCTGTTCAAATATCCTAGGGAAGGCTTTGTGGCTAGTAATTAATTCTGGTAATTAATTCTGTTGTTGAGCTAGGGTTCAACAAATGGTTGCACAGGTTTTACTTAAGCAACACTAACCTGAGGAGTTGTGTTGAAATTTCTTTGACCTTTATTACAAAGGCAAAGCTCTATTAAAGTTTAGCCTAGGAGAACACCTTTAGGTCTACATTATATTCCTGTTCTGTGAATAAATCCATGTGAGAAAAACAGCACTGAGCACTTGGGTCTGGCACCTAGACCCTTGCTGTTAAAGAGAATCCTCTCATACAAGCTGTAACATCAGCTGACTTCACCAGCTCTGGCTCTGCTGTGATGATGGGTTCAGATTCTTCTGGCCCTGCTCCCTTCATGCTACTTATCTAGCACACCATAGCAATGCTGGTGCCATTTGTCTAAAAGATACAGTTCTCTTGCTCTAAAAAAGCAAAAGTAGTACAACTGAATTGCTACTTTTGTCTATAAATATTACTGCTATTCAATAATGATGATAAGAATTCTCTTTTTTGGGCTGAAAGCAGAAGCAGCACTATGTTCTGACTCAAGTTCAACCACAGGGTTTTCTTTTTCATAGTCATTAAATGCCTTATTGTATTTAAAAAATAAAAAAAATATTTTTGTTTTGGAAGAATGAGTATCTGATATGACAGCATAGAGCAAAAGTTTATTATGCATATACAGTTGAAATAAGTTAACTTGTTTAAACTGTATTGTAGACGCAGTGCTTCTGCATTTGAAAAAGTTTCATGACTTCATATAACCATATCACCATGTTTCCATAGTTAATTTCCAGCCTACAATTGTATTATCCCTTGTCTAATGGAACATCATAATACTAAGTAAACTAATAACCCTAATGTTAATGTTGCTGATGCTTTATTAGATACTACATAAAGAAAAAACCCAACCAAACACCAAAACAACAACAACAAAACAACAAACTGCAATCCTGCACTGACTTAACTGGGATATGTTTTAACTCATGAAGCTTTTCTGTAGGGAGTAGGTGGAGGTCACATCTGAAAATGCTGGATCCAGTGCTGAAAATGGACCAGCACACAACAGTATGCTGAACTCTTGTGTACTGTTGCTTGAGGGGACATCAAATATGCACCCAGTGCTGTTCCACACTTTTCTGCAGAGACGAACAGACTTCATGCTGGGGCTTCCATCACATTTATGTATGTCCACATATGTGCAGCAAATAGAGAATTAATGTAGTGAGTATGAATGGGTGATAAGGCAATGTGATTACTTGGAAAGGGAAGGGAGATGTAACAGCCTTTAGTTGGTAGAACTGAGGTAATTTTATTTCAAGGTCACTGGTAATTATACCGAACAAAGCTATTCCTTTCTAAATTTGAAAATGCCACCAAAAATCAGGGGTATGGCAAGTATGTCCTCTGTCACACAGGGAGTCAATTTCCTTTTGGTATGGGCTTATTTTTGCGGTCTGAATGTTAGCACAGGCCAGTCCAACTCTGTACATTTTGCAGAGGGTAGGGCTCACTACACTCAGGAGAGAGTTTACTTTGGAAGGGAGCTGGGGTGGTGAGAAGAAGCTAACAAAACACAGAGGCCTTGCAGCACTGCTAAGAGAATGGATACGTTTTTTGTATGCAAAAGCCAAACACGTCTTCTAGGAGCATATAATGTTTTACCTGGGTATGATGGCACAGGATCATTACTGGAATACAGAGTCCAATTCTTATGTGCCTGCAGAAAGCTGAGAGATTGATTACAGTTGGAAAACCTGTTTTACTGTTAGACTTTTTTTTTTCTTTTCTTAATAAAAGGCTTTGCATTCTTGCTTCAAGAGAAGTGGATGAGTTGTATTTTGCAAGTATCTATAGAGGAAAAAAGCACAAAATTCTTCAGTTTAGTAGGAGGAGGTGTAATGAGATTGAATAGCTGAAAGTTGAAACCAGATGAATCTGGGCTACTTGTAACACACAAATTATTAAACAGAATAAATTATTCGCTAAAACAGCTCCCTTTAGATGTGATGGATTCCTAATCACTTGCCTGTGAATTAGAACTACATGTTTTTAGCATATATTGCTGTATATATGTTTATAGCAAGCAGTATATCTGCATGTAGATCTGTGGCACACCTTGGGTGGAAGGTCAGGTTGGTGATTGCAATGCTGTGTTCTGTTTTCCTCATCTGTGGGAGCTGGCTAGAGACCACCTGATGCTGTGAAATACTGTATCAGCCCAGTCTCCTGAGTATCACCTCTAGCAGGCTGGTAAGGTTTTCTGGTTTGTTGTTTCTCTCCTCTCTTTGGCAAATCTGCTGGGTTTTGATTTGTGACTCAGAAGGGAGAAAACAGAATTTAAGTCCTGCCTACCCATCCATGTGGAGGGTGGCTTCTGTAGCTAGATTACAGGGAGTCTTGAGGGGCTTCGGGGTTTTTGTTTAATAGTTAAGGGTGTGGTGTTCTTTGGTTTGTTTCTTTGAGGAAGATTACAGGAGTCAGATAAGTCAAGTTTTGCATCGGTGCAGGTATCCTGCTTGAGAAAAGAATGGGACAAGTAGAATAGAGAGGAAAATGAACTTATGATCAAGGGTTTTATTCAATTTTTGTTTGATCTTATGGGAAATAGGTGAATTTGCACAGGTCATGGAAAAAGAAAAGCTAATGCATTAGGGAGCTTCCATCATTAGGTTCGTTTTCCAGATTCACTCCATAACAGTAACAACTGATCATTTTTCTTTTTCTGGTGACTCTTTGTTCACCCATATAAAATAAAATCTGTGTTAATCTAATTTCAAATAGAGAGGGGTTTCCATCACTGTGTCAAACTTCTGGCACTTTCTTTGCAATGTGTTACCACGTGTTCTACAGAGAGAGGGAGATTAACACTATTGGAGTTGCCTGCCTCTGGATGTGCCTCTTTGGATTGGAGTAGGGGACAGGAGGTAGAGCTGTGCAACACTGCAGCACCTGGGCAGTAGACCCAAGACAGCAATTCCATATTATTCACAGGAGTGAAAATAAAATTCTTACACAATATTTAATGTCTTAGAAGCAAAGGAATTGCACTTATTGTCACCACAGTGGCAATGCTTGTGTAGAAGTCTCTATCTGGACTGTGTTGGTGGAGAAGCCTTTTGCGGGGAATGAAATTTGTGTTTTAATGACAATCCAATGTTTTCATTGCATTTGTGATATTATAGCAGAACTCTGTTTCACTGAGTATGGGAAGCTCCATGAGGATGACAGAGAAAATACCACTGCCTTCACTTCTGACATGTATTATGTGTAAATTATTTATGGTACTTCATTGCAAACGGAGTGTTCTGTAGTATATTTGTAAGTAATGAATTCTTTATGACAGGACATCTGTGTCTGTGGATCCTGTCTCATGGAACTAATTTTCTAAATACACTTTATGATATCTATCCCTTTTCCCAGGCTGTCCTGTAATAAAGTATCTTTGTAGTTATCTGTTTTGACTCTGACTCGTAAATGATACATAGATAGATACATATGTAGAAGTTTGTACTGTTTCTTGTGAGTTGTTACGGTGTTATGTTCACTTTATATTTAGTAGGTACCTTTATATGTAAAGTCTGATTTTTGTGTTCTATAAAATGAGGTTAGTGAACAACTTACATACCTCATAAAGTAAGTTTGCTCATTCTAACTTTCCTGAAGAGAACATATTTTGTAAGACAGTACTAATTTTTTTTTTTTTTTTTTTGTAATTAATAAGAACTAGTGTCTGGTTGTGCCAGTAGTTTGTGGGGGTAATGAAAATGCTAACTACAGTGTACAGTTCAGAATGGTGAAACAAGAAATGCAGCATGAATGCCTGTTCGGCCCAGGATGTGACTTTGGGGATAACATTTTTCTTTGCTTTTCTGTGATGCCACATTGGGGGACTTGAGATTCATCACCAGTGGGTGGCTGAAGGAGTTGACATTGCCTGTGGTGACCAACTGACTTGTGCAGCTATCTGGTGAACCAAGCCAGTGAAAAGATCCCAGCTGGAAAAACAATTTTCCACAAGAAAAAGGCTGGTTTGTCAGCAGCCCATTTCAGTAACCTGGTTTCCTGTGCGGTGCCCAGCTGGATTTGGCTGTCTCAGTGAAGGGGCAGCTGTCTGGGGTCAATGCTGGGAGCTTTGCAGGGCAGATGAGCAGCAGATCCCTGGGCCAGGTGGGAGGATGGCTGTGCATGGTCAGCATGGTATGGAAGTGTGTTTGGAGTGACTGCAAATGGAGCAGCACCATTACCATCTTACCCGTGTCTGCTGAGCCAGTGTTATCCGTTGGTTACAGTACCACATGGATGCAAAATGTGCCAAGAGGGAAAAATGCTTTAGTTTTGGTATGCTAAAAAAAAAAAAAATACAAAGAAATACTGTGTTTTCAATTTCCAAAAAGGATGGAAAGTCTTCCATTAAATTATCTTCTGCATACCCTTCCTTGGTGCAAGCCTGGTCCCTACTGTCCTCTCCTCATCACCCCATCATGTCCCTTTCTCCTCTCTGCCCTGTAATTACTCTCAGGAACTCAGTACTGGTGGCCAGTTTTGCTGCTACTGTACTGTTGTAAGCCATTTGAATTCCCTCAAAACGAGAAGTTAATGCTGGGTGCCTGCCTGGCCCCGTGCGCTGCTGCAGTTGCTTAGCAGCCAGCGGGAGGCACCGGGGAGGAGCAGCTCGGCCCTCCCTGAATCATCTGCAGGGAGACAGGAGAGCGCAGTTATTACTGGGGAGCTCCGTCAGCATCTTGCTTTCTGCCTCTCCTACACGCTCACACACACCTTCACCTGCCTCTGCTCAGCAGCTTCTCACGAGCTGGGAAATGGAGCCTCCTGCATTCAAGCAACCCTCTCTGCTTGCAGGCTCACACAAAATGAGGCAGCAAAACCATCCCAGGCAATGGCGAGGCCTTGGTCCAGAGCATGGCAAATGTTCTGTGTAGATGTTTTACCGTCTCTTGAAAGAGTGGCCTTGGTTAAGCGCTTCAGCTCACAAGGTCGTGGTTTTGCACACCGGCCTCTTAAGTTTTCCATTTTTAGTTGTGGGGTGCTCATCACTTCACCTTGCAGACTCTGACAGAGTAGCTCTGCTTAGTGTTCCTGTGTTATCTTGGAGAAATCTCCAGCTTTCAGCAAAAGCTGTTGCTTCTTCTGTTGCCAGGAGTGGTAGTAAGGGATCCCAGCCCCTGCCTTGGCCACACTAAGCAGGGCGGTCAAGATCTTGGATAGAGGATGGCTGTGGCTGGAGAGGCTGAGGTGTGCTGGGTTACTCTGAGATTGTCTCAGGGGAAAAAAGCACCCTGAAAACACAGCAGGTGGACAAGAATGATGGTGTCTGTTCAACTGCTGTGGCAGTTTTGTTACACTTGAAGGCTGGTGGCACAGGTCTTTGAAAAAGTACGGGTACCAAGATGTAATTTGTAGAACCTCAGCTTTGTTCCAGAGGGGCTTCTGTAAAACTGACCAGGGAAGAAAGAATTAAGAGTGCCTCAAACCCCTGGTATATCCAATTAACCAGCTCACTGCGTATCTCGCCCTAGTTGTAAATGTCAATGTAATGTACTGTTTTGGAGCAGAGGCTGTCTCAAAGCGATACAGCTGTGAGGTGCCCGCTGCAGTGGGATCCTTCCTTGCTCATTTCTTCTTTAAGAACACTTATTTCTGATGGGCGCCTTGGATTTCATAGATGTGAATGATGCAAACAGAGCAGCTGTTGGCTGGAACAGTCATACATCAGCCAGTTCGGTGTGTCATACTCTTCATTTCAATGCAGATTCCTAGATAGCCACAAACCTAGAGTTGGGAGGAACAAGCACATGATTTATATGAAGAAACAGAGCGGGTAGTGCTTGGATTTTCTTTTTATATGGCTAATTGTGTTAATTTGCTTGAGACACAATTATCTCAATGGGATTGATTTGTTTAATTAACTCGGGATGCCTGCAGGTGAAATAGTGAGTATAAATAGAAGGACAGTGGGGAATGCATCACTAATGTTTGTATTGCAGAAGGATTGACTCATATGTAAATGAAGTGCTGCAAGCCTGCCAGGCTAACCTAGTTCTGGGGTGGTTTCTAGATATAAAAAAAATAATCTCATGCTGTCATGCATAACACAGGGCTCGTACACTCAGGAATAAGTTGGTGAGGAGTGTACGCTGTAGTACTAAGGACACACATACCTTGTTCCCGTTGTAAATACCTTGTATACGAGCACTTCCGTGAGCACTGCGAAGGGATGGTGTCCGAAGGATGTAGTTTGTGCCAGACCATTGTGGTGGCACAGCCCTGATGCAGCCCAGCAGCTTCTTCAGTGTGTCAGTCCTCTGTGGTGAGACACCAGTGCAGATTCTTGTTCCAAATGTTGCGAGGGCCACTTCTGAACAGAGCGCGCCAGTACGCTGTGCGTACTTACATCTCATTCCTGGGATGAAAGCCTTGTGGCAACGCTTTACGTGTTCTCCTGCTCCCAGATTCCTCTGCCTTACTGTGTGGACATACTACTCTGCAGAGGATTAGGTGTCTTAATAGACCAGTTTTGCAACCTGTGTGAGTGTCCTTTGCTTGCTGTTTGCCAGGGCTGTATCTGACGCTCTTAACATGTCCTTTGTTCTAAGGTGGGTGCTTATATTCAAGGCCCAAAGGGGAAATTCTGAGTCTTTTTTGTCAGTTTGGTCCTGTACCATGAAAATCTTACATCCTACAAATACAGAGGACAGATTGATCTTTCTGATTTGTTCCCTACCTAAAGTAGTTTACTAGTTTTCATATAAAACTCTACTCTTTCTCTGAATCTTTTGAAGATCTTCATTGTAGCTTGTGGCAAAATATTGTGCAAATTGAGCGCTGAATATGAACAAAATAAAACTAGATCAACAGAGAACTGTCACAGAACCAAACCAACTAAACAAACACACATTTCCTTTTAGCAGCTCTAAGTGTTTTGCTGTTTAAAAAATGCCTTTGCTTCTGCATGACAGGAGTGTATAGGAGCACTGTTGTCTTTTTCCTTATTCTTTTTTTTTTTGTATTTTACATACTCAATAGTTTATCCATCTCCCATTAGTATGGTTGCTTCAAGCTTCTCCATTTCCTTCTGTACAGAAGTCTGTCTGTGTCCCAAATTATTCTTGTCCCCATTTTCTGAGGCTTTTACTACATCTGCTATCTCAAGAAGAGATCAGATGATAAGAGCTGAACACAGCACTCTGATGGAGAACACGCTTCTGATTTATGCTGTGACACAACAGTGTTGTAGGTCTTATCCTTTAGATAATCGTGTGAATGCTTTCGTCTTGAAAATGAGAAAAAAAGAGTATTTCTAAGTTGTATCCTGGTATATCTAGCAGTGTGTTTCATTTATTTGCTGAACATTTGATTCAAATATTGAGTTACTCCAGAACTGTTAAACCAAACAATCAGTTTTGAGCGTTTCACATTTTTCATTTAAATGCACTTTACTTTTTATTGATCTGCAGTGGATTTAATTTGCCCCTTGGTCTGCCCTTGCGTGGTTCATCTGGAACTCTTTCTAGTCTTCTCTGGTTTTGAACAACTGTAAATTTTGTGAGCTGTGGGATTTCAGCTGTTCAGAGTTTTGATGGGGAGGGGAGAGAAGGTGTTGCCTTCCTGTTTTTCAGCTAATTCAAGAGTATATGATGCACTGCTGTCCCAGTATAGAGCTGAGGGCATCCCTCCCTTCACCCTTTTCTTCCCCTTATTGAAAGCTGTTTGTTTTGTTCTCATGCATTTTCTGTGTCTCTCTGCTGCTTTCAAATCTACATGCATGCTCTCCCTAATAAACCTCAATTTTCTTAGTAGCATAAAAGGATTTTTTCAAATATTGTTTGCAAGTGCAATTCCCAGCCTCTTTGAATCCATTCTTAGGTTGACAAGCCAAAAGTACTCATTAAAAGCAAAGGGAAAAGTATGGAAGTGTTTATCTGTTGGAGAAACTAGGCTTGGAAAATTGTATCTTGTCAGAAATATTAGTGTTGTGTGCAGTAAGTCTATTGTTCTTCCACCTTCAGGACATCTTGGTCCAGCCTTTGTTTGCCTTGGTTTTTTGTTATATCCTAAACCTTTGTGTGGGCTCATTTTGTTTTGAATACAGAGAACCCTTTCTGTCTTACTGTCACTCGAAATAGCTTGAAATTGTCCTGCTTTATTATTTGTCTACCTGAAGGAAAACTGTGATTTGGGTTTTTTGGGTGTTGGGGTGTGGGGGTGCTAGGTGTGTCTTTGGATTTTGTAACAAGTCCCTCAGCTTTTCCTCCGCTGCCTTGTTCTGAAATAATTCCCTTTCCATACATGTCACTTAAAGCCAGGACATCTATCTATGTATTAAAAGTGTTATAAAAATAGTGGAACCCTCAAGAAATGCCACATTTCTTCCATCTTGCCACCAGCCCACTGGGTCCTGTTACTCTGCTGTCACGGTAGAGACCTCGACCCTTCTGGTGTTCAGTGCAGATGCCATTTGCCCTGGCTTGCCCCACCTGTCGTGTGGGGTTTACTAGGCTTTTGACTAGAGCTAAGTTTACCCAGTAATGCCAGTTTATCTTTTTGAAGTCAATACTACAAAGGCAGGTCGTGGGGAGCCTTTGTAACTCCCATCACTGATCTCCCAGCATCTGTGGTTGCGAGGAGGGGTTTGATGCCCTTTTGCCTGTTCTGTTTGGGTTAGGGTAAGATAGCAGTGTGTGAGGATGATTTGACATCTGTTGAAGAAAACATTACAAAAAAATTTTCCTAAAGTTTCTCCGAAGCTCAGGAGTTAAGGAATAACAACACTTCTCCCCAGGACACATTGTCTGACCCAGTTATGTAGATTTCGCTTACAGGGCTTCATTGACGTAAAGGAATGTTGGTTCTGCCTGAAAACCACTGCAAGAAGAGGTTTCAGTTTATGTTTGGTTTTTTTAATCTGTTACACTACTGAAGTATTAAATAACTTAATACTGCAAGAGCTTATTCTTTCTAGTCTGT
The DNA here is from genome assembly GCA_013397935.1 of Dasyornis broadbenti. NCBI lineage: Eukaryota > Metazoa > Chordata > Aves > Passeriformes > Dasyornithidae > Dasyornis > Dasyornis broadbenti. The sequence goes on from VZRN01003941.1 coordinate 2,831,584, forward strand.
GGCTTTCCCTGAGGAAAAAGTAAATACACCTCCTCAGAGACACTTTGAAAATGGTGCTACACAGATGTGCAGGGATGCACACACACGTGTACACCCAAACAGCACCGTGAGCTCAGCTTTGAAAGCCTGTGGTGTAAGGGGGTAAGACTGTGGAGGAGGCACAGTAAGCCAGTCTGACTGGAAACAGTCTAATACTGAATTTCATTTCAGAAATCACTGAAGTGTCATGCTTTTACTATGCACTTATTTTATGTGTTCAAATGCATACTCAGAGATATTAAAAAATATTTTTCTGGTGCATGTTATTTCTAAATTACAAATTAACTTGCATGGAAAAGTTGCAGTGTGCTTTTCTACAAAATTAGAAGGAAGTTTCTTCCAAACTCTGCAGAATAGTGAACTAAAGCATTTCTGGGTATTTTGTTCCTGTCTGTAACTTGAATCGGGAAAACACATCAATGTGATTGGTGCATTTCATGGCCTCTCAGGTTTCCTAAAGTTAGGTTCAGAAACTTCCACAACAGATTACAACAGATTACTGCTGACCAGGTAAAGAAAACCAATTGTCAAAGACACATCAGGCACTTCAGAGGATGTTAGATTCAAATGGAAATCATAATTTCTCTTGAGCTGGATATTTACAGGAATACAAACTAAGTAATGCAGCTGGGTGGAGAGGACAGGTTTCATCTGCTGCAGGGCCTGCTTGGGACAAGGCAGTACTGGTATGAAAAATAGCAAAGGGGCCTGGACATGGACTAAGGAGAATGTTGATTCAAATTCTGGGTTTATTTTTGGAAAGTCCTCCAGGATGATGTTGTGAAATTGTGAGGAACCATCAGAAATGTAATGAAAAACTAGAAAAGACATCAGGTAGAAAAAAAAAGTCAGAAAACAAGGATGGTTTGGAAAAGGTTCAAGGTTTTCGATACAACAAAGGCTGTACGTTGCTGGTCTTGAACTGTGCAATGCAAAGCCCCAACTGTCTCTTCACTGCAGGAATGCCTTTTTTTCTCTGTGGTATTTTAGAAAGCCACATCTTCAAGTAAAATGGAATCTCACTTTCTTTTGTCTTTGTATTGTTGACACTGAATTACTTGCTTATTGGATACGTGCTTGTCATGCAGGCCATCTGAGATGCCACTGAGGATTGGTAACCTTGAAGGATATTTTCCATGTGGTTTTAAATATAGTACATTCTGAAATGAAAAATGCCTTTCTCCATATTACTTTATAAGATTTAAATATTTTTCTCCTGTTGCCCTCACTGGAGTGCAGAAAATAGGTTGACTGAAAGGCTGACTATCAAATTAAATTTGTGCATGTTTTAAATAACTTTTCACATTGAATCTCTAGAGATTTTTATCCCTGTATCTGCAGAAATGTCATTTGCAATTTCTTCTTCCTCCAAGATTTTACCAGGGCAAAATATCAAAAATGTATGCATTCATTTCCTTCATCCTCTTTTTTCCAGTTCTACACCAAGTTGTGCCTCTTCTCCCTTCCTTTGGATGCCCTTTTCTAGTGCTGCTCACCCAGATGAGTTTAAGCTTGGGATACCCTTGGGATACATGGAAGCATACCTGCTTCCATGAGGCGGCTGTTGCACTCCTCTGCCTGTGTATGGATTTCTGTTTGCCATAAACCAACTTGTTTATATGTACCATGCAAAACATGGCTGGTGACTGGAGGAGCTTCTTAGCACTACATAATATTCTGTGTGAGGGGAGGTGGTTAGAGTTAGGAATAACTAGTCCATAAAGTAGGACGAAGCTGTTTTTACAGGAAAACTTGCTCTATTTTGCATCTGTTTTCTGGAGTGATAAGTTGGGAAAAAAAATAATGATTTTTGCTTTTAATTCTGCGAATTCCTGTAATGTTCAGAAAAAATGTGAATAGAATTTACAAGATTATTGAAGATTATGCAATGGTCCCATATCTGTGAGCAGTTCAGGGAAAAAAGTCACTGTTACTTGTACTGTCACTTATATATGATATGAGAGAGACACTTTCCTCCCCTGCTTCCTGCCTCCTTTTATGTTCTTTGCAATGTGAATACACTAACAGCTATTTGAAAGTTATTTTTGTCACCTAGGCCTTCTCTTTCTCATCTACCTCAGAAGCAATGCATGCATCTTGGTGGCGTGTGTTTGTTTAATCTAAGGAAGTGCAAAACTTGTTCAGATGACCGCAAAAGCAGAAACAATTGTTTGCCTCAAGATCATGGTGTGCATTTGTTTATCTCACCTTTAAGGTGTTTTGTAATCGCTTTTTCCCAGATCCAAAAGATAATGTCCTAGGAGATAACAGCTAATACATGCAAATATTGTGTGCATTGTACTTGCACCTACTTGCATCAGTCACCCTGTGCTACAACAAATGAAGAAAAAGAAAACAGACAGTGGTCCTTGTTCTGCGCTGTGTTGAGGGCCCTTGACTTGCCCTGAGACAAACAAACAAAATGGACGGATACAATAGAGTAGAAATTATCTTTTTTTTTCCACTCTCAGCTCTTTGCCACGTCTGGTTCTGCATAGAAGTGATGGAACTGTTTTTTTCGAGTGTTAAATAATATACATACTTATATAAGAACGAGCTCAATCCCTTTTTTGTGGGAGTGGTACTGTGTGTTAGGATTCTTTTCCTTTCAGACATGACAGCAGCTTTAAGGGCTGCTGAGATCCTCATACATTTTTTTCCTCATAATGCTGTCCAGTGGGAAGGGCCGGCTGGTCAGTGGCTTGACCGTGGTGCACCTGAGGCATTTGCTACGTGCCACGGCTTTTGCTGCCACGGTGGTGTGGTGGCACGCGTGGCACTTTGGTACGTTCTGCCGTCGTCCTCATTGAGGAGGTTCTTGAGGTGCTTTGCTGTGGGTGGGCAGCTCAACATGTTTGGGGGCTTTCAGCTGGGTGGGTGGGTTTGGTGTGTTTTAGTGTTAAATACAATTCCAGAGGTGGCTCTCTTGTGGTTCTCTAACATAGCATAACAACAGAAAGTATTTGATCTTTGATGTTTGCCTGGCAGAGAGTGTTCCCTCCTCTCTGTTTTGTACCACTTGCAGCTGCCTCATCACAGCCTCCTTTCCTGAAACCTTGTCTTCATTAACAACCTGCCGTAGCCCCTCTAAAAATGGGATGATGTCTGGTGCCTAATAGGGCTGATAGTGGTAAGATGTAAAAAAGGCTTAACTGAACTTAGTGCTGTTGCCGTTTATTTCAAAAGACAGAAGTATCAATAATGGGATGTTCTAAGTTGTCCTAAGTTTAAGCTTCTGATGGGAACAGCTGATTTCCTTAGACACCTGACTTGTCCTTGCAATCAGTAGAGACAAAGGGTCTTTTCTTTAGGGCAGCTCAGCAGAAATTGAATTTCAGTGCTCTGGTCACATTCTCTTCTAGAAATGTTTTCTTGGGGGTTTTTTTTTTGTTGTTTGTTTGTTTGTTTTTGTTTTGTTGTTGGTGTTTTTTGGTTTTTTCTCCTCCTTTTTTATACTGGCTGTATAGGAAACCTGGAGAAATGAGCCAGCCAAGTTGGTGGTGGTATCAGTTGCACAGCTGGACCCACAGTTACCAGGTAGGGCATCTTTGGAGGGTGATCATGAAGGCATTGGTTGGAAGACCTGTTTAAATAGTTTTCCCAGTGCAAAGTGTTTTTTATAGACTTGAAGAAATAAAGATCTGCATTTCTTGCTCTTCTGAATGCAGGCCTTTGTAAATGACAGCACTACAAGATTGTTTCCAGAATCTTCTTCTGTTAAGAGTAAAATACAAATTGAAACTACCTGTAGTCAAATGGGCTGCAGAAAGTAACACACATCTCCTACTCCTTTCAGTGAAGTGCTCACCAGCCTGTGAGCACCTGTATACAGGGAGATCTCTCCTGTGCTGCTGACAGATGCTGCTGATAGACATTTTCTATAGTATTAGAAACTGCTTCAAAACGTTCTGTCGAATGCTAGCCCAAAATGTAGGTGGTTCTTTCCTAAGTGAACCAACAAGCCAGAGAGGGGAGTAGCATTTGAGAGAGCATGCAAGTGTTTGGCACAACCTTGTGAATTTGAAAAGATGGAAAATTCTGTATCCGGCACAATTTGGAAAAGTGCTGTTGAACCAGGCAAAATTTATTTTGTTTCCATTTTAAAAATGAAATGGAAAATGGCTGTAGGAGTTTTCCCCTATGATGTTATATTTTTTAATAAAAGCATAACAGCTTGGACAAGGCCATTTTCGTAGGGAAACTGGGAGAAATAATGTAGCCTGAGTGAGCTGTGTGAGCCCTTTGACTGAACAAGCAGGTCTGCTGTTCATTACTGGAGTTGTTTTTTTCTGGCTGTAAACTGTGGACTGAGGGGTGGAAGGGTGAGGGTGGTGCCACTCCAGCCTGGGCTGTTGGCATCTGAGGAGGGTGTAGTGCCATCTGTGAGGGGCTGTGCCTCAGCCCTGTCAGCCTACAGATTGTGGTGCCAAAGTTGAGTTGGTGGCTTGAACACGTGAGGTCAGTCCTTGGTGAACCTGCCCTGGTTGAATTCAGGGAGACATTTCAGTGTTTTTTTTGGGGAGAATTCAGTTGCATGTTGCCTGCTTGTGTGCACTAGTTTCTTCTCCCACATATGGATTTTGTGGGAGAAACCACATGGTTTCCCTGCGCTTCTTTCACCTCCTGTGTGCTGCTGTTGCTGCAAATAGTGCAAAAGGGGCTGCCTGGGCAGACCCCAGCTTTGCCACTTACAACTGTTCTTCACTCTGCTTAAAATCAGTAAATATGGACTTTCTGAGCAGAAAAGACAAATTTCTATCTCTAGTGGTCACTTCTTGGTTTTGAGGATGGAGAGAATGGGTTCAATTTTCCATTTTTACGGAATGTAGATTTAAATTATTATTAAAAAGCTATTAGGAGAAAGTGTTTATGTATTTATGGAAATAAAAAGAACAATGTTAGATAGTTCTTTGAGGTAAATGTACTTGTCAGAGAATTTATTATTTGAATCGTGTGGTCTTTCTGAATGCATTTGACATGATCATTATTCACTTGTACCATTTGTTTCCTGTCTCATTATGTAAGTTAGCAAACCACTCTAGGGTTGCCTTTACTTTTATTTGCATTAGAAACTGCACCATAAAAAATGTTCTCCTTGGGTTGCCTGCTACTGAGCCAAGAGCTGTAAATAAAGTGGTTTTTAATTGAAATCCAAGAGAACCACATAACCATTATAATTAATGTACCCTTTGGTTTTTCTCTTTTTTTTAAATATTACCACATATCTTTTTTTAATAAAGTGAACCAAGCTTCTCTTCTTCCTCGTTACGCTTAACTTAAATAGTCACTTCTTGCTGTTAGTGTTTTCATACACTTTACTGGGTAAATGAACAGTGCTAGGAGGAATACTTGAGACTGGTTTTATTACTTCTTTTTTTTCTTTTTTCTTTCCTTTTTTTTTTTCTTTTTTTTTTTTGA
>VZRN01003941.1:2837048-2944435 GCA_013397935.1 Dasyornis broadbenti
CTTTTTTTTTTTTTAGTTACAGAATTTATTTCTCAAGAAAACAGTTTTAGACAGGAGAAAGGAGTGAGGAAAAAGTATTTTGTAGGTAAGCTTGGTGTGAGCATCTTATGATCTACAGGCAGATATTACTGAGAAGTGGTTTTCTGCTTTTGACTGGGAGGGTGGGCACATGTTGCTACTCATGTTTTAATGGAATACTCCATCTGCTGTCAAGCCAAGTCTCTTTCTGAACATGAAAGTTTTGTGCCAAGTGCAACAACAAATCCAGATAAAAGTGGTGGGGTGTTTTCTTCAGTACTCTGTAAATGTTAAAACCCAATGTGTCTAAGAGGGTGGGCAAATCCAGATCATCTTGTGTATCATCTTGTTTATTTTAAAATCGCAAATACAAGTCATTCCATTTGGTTGTTAATTTGAAACACACAGGCAAGTATTCTTTTGATCTGTAAATGGCTGTTTTGTTGGGGATTTTTTATTAGTTAACTAGCTTGGTATTATCTGCTTTATTCGTAGAGTGTTCATCACAGATTACCTAATGTGTTGGATTCCTGTCTCTTGTGCTGCATGTTATTTTTACCCTTTTTGCAAAGGCTGGTGCTATGTCACCAAAGAGATATTTTTTTTCTCCCAGTGTTAAGGAGATGCAGCAAGTCTGTCATCCATTCTTAAAGTTCAGAATCCATAATACTTATGCGTTTTGCTCTAATCATCTGCAGTGTAATTTTTTATTTTAATTCTGCATATTGATGGGATAATTTTTTGTTTCAGATATGACAGCCATGAATCATTCGGCAAGTGATTTGATTCACATGGATGATTCTTCTTTCTTGTTTTTTTTCATTAAAGCACCTGGGAGCTGTGAGGGTCTTTGCTTACTCTGCTTATTAGAAACAAAACAGATGCTAACTGCCCTGTGAGCCTAGAACTGGTCATGTGTGGTGGTCCTTTAGGCATTGGGATGCAGTCAAAATCCTGAACTGTGTTAGGATTTCCCATCTTAGCTAAAGTCTTTCGGTTTAGGACTTTCCAAAAGACAGGAACTCACTGGAGGTGGTGACATTCTCAAGTCCAGGGCAACTTCCTTCTGATAATAACTAAGGCAATTTATCCATTTGAGGATATGGCTAAAATTAAATTGGGAATGAGCCTACTGTCTTGCCAAAGATTTTATTTTTATTGAGCATCATCTTGTTCTTAAGAGCCTATTGAAGCTGAGAAATAGAAGTGAGATCTGGAAGAAGTAGGTGATGGTGATTTAAGGTATGTGAAATTTTTCAGTTAATATGAACCAGAAACTTCTCACTGACTCAGTGTTCTGTTATTGTGGGCATATAAAATACACCGTTCTCGTGCTTGAGGGAAAGATCTGTACCTGGAACAGCAGACCGGTAAAGTCATGTCCACAGAGTTATGCTGCCATTTTCCTCCCAGGCTGAATGGACTGTGTAGTCCTATAAAGATATTGAAATAGTCACCAGCCACAGACTGTAGCGTGAAGCTGCAAGTCTGTTACCATTGGAGAAGTTGTACAGACTGCACTCGCTATTTGTGCTTTGAAAAGGATGGACAGTTATGAGGATTCCCAAATCTTCTCTTTCTCAACAGATTCACCAGAAACCTCAAATTAGAGAGGTCTAAGGTCTATCCATCTCAGGATTTCATGTGTTAAATAGTCCTGTGTTGTCCAGAGAAAATTAGTCATGTATGTTTTACTGTAAGAAATATTTTTCAGTTCGGGACTTTACAGCTCACACTAGCGAATAAATCATCAGAATCTCATCTTCAGGTTTTCCTGACAGGAACAGGTGTATCTATTGGAAATAAGGACATAATCATTTATCAAATGGATCTCTAGGACTATGCTGTGTAGTTGTACTGTGGTTTGCTGATCAATGTAGAGAGGCCTTAGCACTGCCTGTGCACAGACTACCAGAGAGATGTTTTTCCTCTTGCACAAACACAGAAAGATTTTCTCCATTCATCATCAGCTCTGGATGTCATTGTGGGGAAGGAGAGCACTCCTGGGTTGTGGCTTCTGCTGGTACACTAGGAGTAAAAAGCAGAGGCTGGAGCTGGCTGGAAGTAAGGCACACCAGACCAGCACTCCTTTGTTTTCAACAGGTGTTTGTATTGTGCAAAACCACTGCAATAGTTTTTGAGACAAAAACGTTATCTGTGTGTCAGGAGGTCACTGGGGAATGATGGCTCACACTTGCAGGGCTTCAGAAGGTGTCAGAAAAGTTTGATAATTCAAGGTCTGTCCGTGAAGGAAGATAACTTTATGCCATCTCTCTTCTGGAAAAGCGCAGGACATCTTGAAGGAACAGGGCATTGCAGTTGGTCTGTTTAGACCAGTTCAGCCTTGCAGGACTCGGGATCTGGGGTTAATGAGACTGCAAGTGAAAATTTCAGTGTGCAGAGGAATTTCAGTCCACTCTTGAACCTAGACTTGGTGTCATGGCTTAACCCGAGGCAGCAACTATGAACCACACAGCCACACACGCACTCGCCACACCCTGGTGGGGGAGGAGAATCAGAAAAAGGTAAGAACAGTTTAATAACTGAAAGAAAGTAAAATAAAATAATAACTGTAAGGAGAAGGGAGGTAACAAAAAGAGAAAGACAAGTGTTGCACAGTACAGTTGCTCCCCACCTACTTACCCGTGCCCAGCCAGTCTCTGAGCAGCAATCCTCCCCCCCAGTGTATATACTGGACATGATGTTCTGTGGTGTGGAATATCCCCTTGGTCAGTTCAGCTCAGCTGTCCTGGCTGTGCTCACTGCCAGGTTTTTGTGCACCTCTGCACTGGCAAAGCGTTCAAAACTGAGAAGTCCTTGACTAAGAGTAAGCACTACTTAGCAACAACTGAAACATGAGGGATGATATTCTCTCTCATCCTAAATCTAAAACAGCATTGTATCAGCTACTGTAAAGGAAATTAACTCTATTCCAGGGGAAATCAGGCCACAGGCTAAAACCAGTGTAGAAGATGGAGAGAGATGCAGCATTTGACATAGCTGGGTATTGCTGAAAAATATACAAGCAGGATAACATGAGACTGCATAGACTGATCTGAGTCCTGCCTTACCAGAGACATTAGTGAAGGGGAAGATGAGGTAAAGAATGCCTTAAGATTTTTCTGTGAAATGGTCTTCCTCCAAAGCAATGCCCTGTAAAAAACCAAAATGAAAATCAAATCTTTACCAGGGTTCTCAGTATTTAAAACATAAAATAATAATAAAAAAATTTAAAAATTAGGCTTAATGAAACTCTTGACTTTTCAAAGGTTTATATATTCATGCTGTTGTTAACTGGTACAGCATCTGATACAGACTTTTTTCATAGCTTGAATTTGCAGTCCAGAAATGGTAAGAACATGAGAGAAACAGTACTCTTGATTATCTTTTGTCTTGTGCAGTTACTACTTTTCCAGAAGGCTTGTCTCTGAATCTCCCATAAGGACAATTAGATTAAAAAAAAAAAAATTTAGATAGGACCATTGCCTATTAGAAAAAAATTGTTTTGTACAAGCCAAAATCACATTACTGTTATTCTAGCCTGATTCTTGGCATCTGAAGGAAAACAAATCTTTGTGCATTAGGTATTCAGAGGCAACTTTAAATCATATGTGCCTTGCCTTCATTATATGTTATCCATTTTTATTGTCTTCTAACTGAAGCACAATAATAAGAATTCTCCACTCTAAGATAAAGGAACAAATGTAAGGTTGTTCATACATAGGAGAAAATCCTTTAATAGTCTTGTAGCCGTACCTGGGAGGTCTCTGCTTGAAATCTTTATCAGATGAGGCTGCCATTGAACACCTACCTAACATTCATGCAGGTTGGTGCTTTCCTTTGGATGTAGTCTTGGGGGAAGGCTTTCTGGAATGTCCTTGCGCCATGCAAGTTTTGCAGCCTGCACCTAAGTTAAAGGCCATGAGGTTTGGCCAAGAGGAATGGTGGTGTTACCGCAGCATGAGTGCTGGTGTGCCAGTGGAGCTAAGTGCAGGCACGCAAGGACAAGGCTCAACATCTCTTCAAGCCCTTCAGGCCACACAGTGGTAGCAGCAGCCTTCCCTCAGACAGTGTGCCACCATGCTTTCAGCGTGGGAATGGGTGTCACCATGGCAGGGCTCCTTGGGAGGCTTGTGCCCCTGCAGTACCTTCCCTTGTGCCTGGCTGTGCCGAAGCTTTGGGGAGATCCCAAAGCTGCTTACTCTGGGTGAGAGAAGCTGAAGCACTGCCTGCTGAGGTCTGGCTGGTATTGCCCGAGCTGCTTTTGCTTCTGAGTTCGTCAGCATGCTTCAATGTCTCTCACTTTTTGTTGCTGCTAAAGTTGTTTTTACCTCCTGTTTTAGCTGTTTTTAAAATCAACTCACAATCCCTCCTCACCCTGATTCTACAGCTCCTAGTTATCTTATCTGGTATTTGTGGTGATCAGGGTTGTTAGAAATGGCATTTTTTGGTTGCATTTTTCAGTCATTAAGTCCACAGTCAGAACTAAAAGTCCGTGAGGTCCATGGCATTACTTCTCAATCCTCTGGTCTTACTGCTTGGGCAGTTCCCAAGGGTACTTCAGTGGGAAACATCCACGCTGCTCGGAGTTACAAATTACTTTACCAGTTAGATGTCTTGAGTAGATAATCCAGGGGTTTGAATCTACTGTAAATGAAAAGAGAACAGAAGGGAAACCACGAGTGTGTCAGCATCACCATCCCCTTTCCAGAATCCTGTGATGAATCTGATAATACTGTTCTGAGAATCTCTTGCCTACTAATTATTGGAAAAGCATTACCTTTTCTTTGTGTCTGTAATTAGCATTTCAGCTTGAGTCTAGGGCTTGATGATAAACGAGCCTGGTATGCCATAGGTTCGGTAAATGATGAAAAGCTGAAGTCTGTGTTTGCTTACTTTCTTTCTCTATAAAACAAAACAAAACTTCAGCTGATCTCTGAGTAGAAACATTGTCAGAAATGATGTGTCTAAAGGACGAGGTTGGTTTTATTTCTCCATTTCCTCATTGGGTGGCTCACAGTACATGTAAACAATGCAATAAATAAATATGCTAAGTCCAATCTTAGCTAAGATAACCATGAAAAATCTCTTTATGTGTTCCTAAATCAGAACACACAAATGCATCTCCTACAAACTGATAGGAGAATTATAGAGTAAGTCTTTAAAAGCTTGATCTGGAGCAGCCAAGATTTCCAGATAGCACACTCTGAAACTTAATATCCATAAAAAACTATTGATAACAAATGTTGATGTAAAAATATTGTATGTCTGTTGAGATAAGTCTTTTAGGGACGGAGAACAGACTGAAAAGATAAGACAAGCTCTGTGAAGTGGTACTGAGGTTCTTTCTGTCTGCTGTGCTGTCTTGTGGGGTTTGAGACACAGAACTTGGTATGTGGGCATCTGAACAACAGCGTGTGAATGCAAGACTTCTCTGAGCAGGATTTGTGCTGAGTGTGTTACCTGGTTTGTTTAAAGTACAAGCTGGCTCTGAAGGTGTTGGAGGTCTTTTGCGGGCTGTTTGGAGAGGTCATTCATAGAGGCTTCTCTAATGACAGCAGATGGGAAATCACAGAATTTGGCTGTAGTCTGATGTCTCAAGGAGAGATAAACCAGTGGCAGATTGTGGAAGGTTATTCCAGAGGAGAAACTTCAATGGCTCAAGTAAACAGGACTTGAGAATATGTTCACTTCTAACTCCTAGCAACCAAAACTTTATGAGGTTCAGTTGGCACAGATCCACTTGTTTGGAGGGCGATTATGCATAATTCATGCTAGGTTCAGGTCATTGTGACCTCAGACAAAATCGGGACTTGAAATGAGACATTATCCTCTGGCTCCTCTTGTAGACCCCCCGTTCCTTCACCTCCATGTGAAACGCTGTGCCAGGGTGCCAGTGGGATCATGGGGAAATGAGGGCAGAGCCTGTTGGCTCTTGAACTGTCTGGGACAATAATTCAAGCTCTGTCTGTGACAGAGTTGCAAATGGTATGACAAGGTCAGGCATACATTGCTTTCAGTTGGAAGCGTGACGCTTGGTAACAGTTCAGTAATTCTGAAGGATTTCTTGGTCAACTGGTAAGATAGAGATATAGATGAAAAGCAAGTTCATCATCATCTCCAAAGTGTTTCCCACTTATCATTCACAAGAGAAGATGCTGTAGTGGTGTACTGTGTGGTGTACTGTGCCTGCTTTAGAGAAGGTTTCTTCCTGGTGTTTATTAGGCAGTCACTGAAAACTTTTTCATCCTGTTCTGCTAAGATGGCAGTTTTGTCAGAAATAAAGCTTTAGCTGGTAATTTATGCAAAAGACCCTTTTCTTATGGTGCTCTTCAGTTCTCCTCCCCCCCACCAGGTTGTTCACAAAATAACAAACAAACAAACAAAAGACCAAAACCAACCAAAACAAATAAACCCCCTCTAGCCAAATAATTATTTTTAGCCTACCCTGGAAGGGTGGCATTACTCTAATCTGTGGGGGTTTGTTTATATTTCTCTCAAACAAGCATTAAGCAGGATGAACTTGCTTCTTGCAGAATGGTATGTGTTTACTTTGTCACTTCTGTATCAATAAAGGGCCTCTTTAAGGTTTTCTGTGTGCTTTGTCTCAAGTTGGCAAACTGGGGAGAGTGTTGTGCAGCTGGACCTGCATTTAGTGTGGGCAGCGCCTTGAACGTGAAGTTGCAGGGCTGGGAACATGCCTACTCCAAAACTGTGGTGGTCTTTGAAGAGGGATTGTAGAAGCCTGTACTCAAAGCTTCAGAGGCTGTGTATCTGTACCTACCTGGAGGGTAAATGGGTGAAATGTTTGTGGCTTAGCTGGGAGACCTTTTGGGAGCATTGTTGTTATTTTTGCAAGTATTAAATACAAAATCTGAATTTGGTACAAAAAATTATCTGTTAATTCTAGCCTAGCCCTTCTTCCTTGCTTGCAAGCTGGAGGCACTGAGGTATTAAAAAGCACTGCCCTTTCCCCTCTTCTGTGCTAGTTCTGGTTATGTGGAATACTCAGAAAGGAAACTGAGGGTCAACAAATAATACCCACCCTACAGGAAAGTCTGTGTAAGGGAAAAGATTTCTACAGGGATGGCTAAGAGCTTTTAATGTAATGAAGAAGAAAATAGTCAGTGGAGCTAATACTTGTGGGGAATAAATTCTTCATAAAAAGTTGAGAAATGTTCTTCTGAAAATGGTAAAAGTAATTGTAAAAGCTGAATGGCATGGCATTTAATTATGTAAGGAACGAAAGAGGCTAAAAAAAAATAATAACCTGGTATATCAGAAAGCAATTTAAAATATAAGCTGGGGAAAATGGAATATTTCTGTCACAATAAGATGAATTCCACCACTGGCTGCATTGATTTCGTGTCTCGAGTTTTGTTCCAAACAGATCTGTAACTGGAGGGGAATGAGGGTGTGGGAAAGGCATACTTTTGTTCCCTCAGCCTCCCAAGCCAACCCATTCCCCTGCTCAGCAAGAATGGTGAGAAAGATATGGATAAAAGTACAAACAGGACTTAAGAATTTAATTAGCTCTGATGGTCATCCAATCTCCAGTTGTCTGGTAATTGTCTCTTTCAAAGGGATCATTTGAAGCAGAGCTGCATATGCTTTGTGAATGTCAGTAAACTAAGCTTGTTAGTGTACAGTGCAAAGGCCAAAGCTGAATTCTTGTGGGTATTCACAGCCTTTAATAAATAGCGCAGTGATGCTGAGGAGGAATCATTCCTTACACCCACTCGCCCTTAAGATGTTTCCCTTCAATTCAGAAATTAATATTCAGTTGAAAAGTTATTATACATTTTGTGTCTTTCAAAATATTCTTGGCACTGCATAGGAGTCAGTCTGCAGAAGGGTGGGATGGGTTGGGGTTTTTTTTTTTCCCCACCTACCTTCTGCAGGGAAGATCTGGAGCCAAGAAGTAGCTGTTAGACTTTTAGGTTTGTCTGCGTATTTATTTGAGGTTGGGGGTTTTTTTGGTCTCATTGGGCTGAATCCTGAGCTGTGGAGCTCCTGCTCCATCTTCTTAGGGCAGGGTTGGCGTGTTAGTGTGGCACAAGAGTTCCAAACATTAGGTTATCAGGCTGTTGACAGATCTTGCTGTGAGGTGTTCCCAACTCTGCCAAATTGGAACAATTAGGGCTAAAGCTCATTATGAGGAGTGCCCATTTAGAATTTTTTTTCGAGTGGTTGGTTAATTTCTTTTAGGAGAGTGGCTTTTTTGCTGTAATTTTGCAAAGGGAAAGAATAGTTTGAGGTTTTTTCAAGGAAATAGAGTTGTTTATTGATGTCATTTTTGGCAATGATTTTGTTTGAACAGTTTTAGTCACCTCATAGTTTAAAGTAAGAAACTGAAATTTTGCAAGAGTGTAGGCTTGAGGTATTAAGAATAACAAAAAGAAGGGCTGGCTGAAATGTGTTGCAGAACTCCTTGTACTGAATGATTGGATGATAAAATGCTGGAGGAAATTGCTTGTAGATAAATGAAAGCAATGCATTTAGGAGGAGGAGGACAGTCACAATGCAGTGCATGCCTGATGAGTGCTGCACCAGGTATTAACTGCTCTGGAAAGAGACTTAGTGGTCGTTGTGTAAAAATGGCAGGGAAATGATTGATAAAACAAGTGTCAGTACTTGTTAGAGAAGGACGGAAACCAAAACAGAAAGCATGAACTGTGTAACTGCGTCGTGCTCCCCTGTCTTCGATACCATGTGTGGTTCCAGTCCTCCCTGTCTCCCATTCCACCTCCCCCAGTCCACAAAGTGTTGTAAAAAAGAAGAAAAATCCAAAGTATGGGGTGGCAAAAAGCCACCAAGATTCTTTGATTTGGAAGGAGACCTGCAAAAATGATGAATGTCTCAAAGGAAGAGATGGGGAGTGAGCTTCTGCTGTCCTTCCAAGGAGATGAGCAGGAAATGAGCATGAGAGAGCTGGGAAGAGGAAGATGATGGTTTCTACAGCAGCTCTGGGGCTCTTGTGCTGCCATCGAAGTTGCTCTCCAAATTCAATAAGGAGAGGACAAGAGGTTGTCATGTGGTAGGAGGTATAGCGGAATTTTCTCTCGGATGGGCCAAGCTGAGCCCTGCTCAAGGGAGCTGGGTTACATTCTGGCCAGTGCCAGAGAGCAGGTGCTTGATACAGCTGCCCGAGGCAGGCATCTCCTGGGTTATGCCTGTGGTGTAACTGGTGGTCTCCTCTCATGTAAGCACCCACCGGCTTTGTGTGATGGGGATGAATCTGAGCAGTAGCTCAAGTCAAAGGCACTTTAAATATAATCCCACGTTGTACTGTATGTGTTATCTGAAGCCTTGGACCCTACACGTGAAAAACTAATAAATTTTGGAATTCGTAATCTATCTGTGAAATAGCGTCTCATCTGTAAGATGCTCCATTTGTCTAAGCCATTTTCTCTGAAAATAAATGTCATGCAACATTCCTGAAGCATTTCAAAGATGCAGTAATGAGCACATAAAAATAATTATGCATGCATGGAGAATCCTGTCCTTAGAAGAGAATTTGAATTCCTAGAGTTTTTTTTAAGACCGTGCAAGCAAGAAGCTGAACATGGGCCAGGGAAAGGGAAGAAATTCATGAGGTTGATGATTAAGAGAGGACTTCCAGCTTGTGAGCAGAGACTCTGCTCAGATACAGTTATGTTAAGTGAACCAAAGTAATGGTATGATTGATGATGATAATTCTGGTACTGGTAACTATACTGTTGCTGATCTAGCCAGTTGATACTACAGTCTTTCTTGGTATTGCTTGTTTAATACACATAGTCTGTTGTTGTTCTTACGTTTCTTATCTTAAGATGGCTAACTTTTCCCCTTCCTGCTCCAAAAATAATTAAATGCTGTTTAATCATAACCAAGCAATTTAGATAAGAAGATGCTCTTGGATACTATTAATTTTTTTTTTCCTTTGATATATTCTCAGAATCTTGTTTTGGATGCTCTGATGATGATCTACAGGAAGTTTGAGTTCCCAGTTGTAACACTTTGGTTAGGTTCTTAATGTCAAATGACACAGAAGTTAATAGCATTAAAGTAAATCATAGAACCACAGAATCAGGGAATGGTTGCTGTTGGAAGGGACCTTAAAGACCATCCAGTTCCAACCCGCCTGCCATGGGCAGGATACTTCCCACTAAACCAGATTGCTCAGAGCTCCATCCAGCCTGGCCTTGAACACTTCCAGGAATGGGGCAGCCGCAGATTCTCTGGGCAACCTATTCCAGTGCCTCACCACCCTCACAGAAAAAATTTTCTTCCGAATATCTAATCTAAACCTCCATTCTTTCAGTTAGAAACCTTCCCCCTGTCCTGTCACTAAATTTGCTTTGTGAAGGCTCCTGCAGACTAATTCAGCTTTCATCTAGAAATCTTCCTCTCGTGTGTTGCAATAACATACAAGCACTTGGAAACTTTGATTTTCTGAAGTGTAACATGACTGGAGAAAATCCCTGTCTTTGGTGTGATGCCTGGAGTTCTACTGCTGTTCTCCATTTTATTCCTGGGAAAATACCTACTTTAACTTGCAGTGTGAAGCTTTGCTGATCAATATGTTACAAGCATAGTAAAGTTCAAGAAATTGCCTCCATTACTATCTTGAGATGAGAAATTGATTTAACTGCATTCTCTTTCTGCTAATTCATCTTTGCTTTACATTGCCATAAAAGGTATTATGCGCTCCTTATTTTCCAGCAGCGTCATCAATCCTAATGAAGAGAGAAGACTGAAAATTTATACTGTGTGTATGGGATAGCTGATCTCTGACTTAACTCTTAATTTGTAAATGTTGCTTTAGGCTTCACTTCTCAGCTTCTTCTTACTGTGCTTTGTTTGTATGCAAAATCTAGGGGCTGGGATGGAAGCAAAACTGAAGAATATGGCAAAGGAATATAAAGTTAGATTGCTTTCTAATCTAAACCTCAAAAAATAAGATGCTGATTAAAATTTGATGGAAAGAATTAAAATCTCATTTGTGAATTTGATGTACATCTGCAGTGTTTGGTCCTGCATTAATTATGTTGGGACTGTTTTCAGTATTTATCAGCCACCAGTTCACTACCTCTGGCTCTAAAATGTCCAAGGTTTTACTTTTTAACTTTGTTATTATGTATGAGAGCTTTGCACATATCTGATTATTTCTGTAACCCTGCATATGGTGGTTTTGTAGCTCTAATGATGAAAGTGGTATAGCAGGAAAAGCAGCCAGAACAAATACAAAAAACAGGAAAGGGCTTTCCTGGGTATTTCAGTTGTTGTTTTTCCCATTGTCCATCAGTCTGGCCTCTGCAGGAAACTACCAGGGTTGGTTTGTCTGCAGAATATTTTGGCATTTTTAGGCTTACTAGTAGCATCATTTGTTCAGAGCAGATGGATAAATGAAAAGGAAAGCAAAACTATATACTCTGACTTTGGTGATGGCTCATGATACAGCTGTTATTTTTTTAAATTAAATTTAAACATATTGGCAGGTTCTAAACAGCTGTGTTAAACTGAGGCAAAAAACCCCAACATTTTCTCTCTTGGCTCCACTGTTGTTAATCTCAGGTTTTCTGTATGCATCTGAGTATTTTTTCTTACAAACAAGTGGTACGCGCTTGTTAGTCAACTGTAAGATTCAGTATGCCTGTTACAAACTCAGAAGTGTTTAAATACCAGTGTGAAAACCAAGTAAGACAAAGCATTAAGTACATGTGAATTTATTAAAACCTTACTTCAACAAAGAGGCAGATTAATGGATTTGCTTAGAAAACTTTTAAGCAGGCAGGATGCAAGTGGGTAATGAATGGTTTGTGTTGTGGCCCGTCCTATTTTCAGTGGTCTTGGGGGAAGATGAAGGGCGAAGCAGACACTGGCATTGGGCAGGACGAGGGATTTGCTTGGGTTCTTCTCCCACACTTTGCTGGATAACTGAGGGAGGGCGTTGTGCAAGGATCTGCTGGACTTCTTGCTTGCTGTATGTTGTAGCATCACAGTGCTTGGGACCCATTATCAGAGATTTTAAAAGAATAATTTTAACAAGTGAATGTAGTGTGAAGGTGAGAGGACGTAAATGTTGGTTGATGTCACTGAGGTTATCCGTGATCATTTGTATGTTTTCTTCCTAAGTCTGGGATGACTTTCCAAAATCTAGCAGGGCTCAGTGCAGATGAAGAGTTTTCCACTGATATCAGTGAGCTGTGAATTGCACCCTAAGTTGCCAGTCCTGTTTCACAGAATCGTAGAATACCAGGTTGGAAGGCACCTCAAGGACCACCTGGTCTAATCCAGAAGATCTTGCATGTTTTTGTTGTATTCCATAAGATTCTTGTAAGTCCACTCTTCCAGCCTATCCAAGTCTTCCTGCAAGGGTGGCTCTCCCCTCCAAAGTGTTTGCTTCCCCGCTCAGTTTGGTACCATTGGCAAACTTTATCAGGGTACACTTGATTCTGTCTTCCAGATCACTTAGGAAAGTATTAAACAGCAGTGGGCTCAGTGTTGGGGGGCCCTCACTTGTGTCACTTTACCCTTGGTGCATCTGTACTGGCTTTTCCCAATCACATGCTTCATTTGATTTGTGATAACCCCCTGCAGGATTTGTCCTGTAACTTCCCCAGGGACTGAAGTATGGCTGATGGGCCCGTAATTTCTCCCTCTTGCGTGATTTTGGGTGAAATGGGGTTGCATTAGCCACTTTCCAGTCTTTCAGGATGTCCCCCAATCCCATTGACTTCTGAAAGATCACATAGAGTGGCCTCGCAATGATTTCAGCCAGCCTTCTTAACATCCTCCAGTGTTGAGGGCCTTCCCTCAAAGCCATTTAGGCAGCAGCATTAACAAAAACAAATGTGTTGTTTTGATTTAGATAATTTAAGATGCCATGTTTAGATATCTCTTCTGCACTGGGTGACAGCCTGATGGTATCTCCTGCATCTTTGACTTTCATTAATCCCTCCCTTCCTGGTTGCTGTACCTGCTCTTGTTTGTGTGACACTCGTCATGTAGGTTGCAAGCTCTGGGCCAGCAAATCTCCTCTCAGGGAGAGCATTTACCCTGCCTCTGGGTTCTGTCAAAGCAGTGTGAGGTGCTGTGAAATCTTTATGGTCTCTGCAATAGAGGCAAGATGTTGTTTTGTTTCATGCATCAACATAACCCATTCCTCATTTTGCAGTAGGCACCGAGCTGAGTAAGAGGAAAAGATTCACTTACTTATATTTCAGTCTGTAATTTGAAGGTCTGTGGATGTATCAATCCCAGAGATTTTACAATGAAGTAGTCTCTCACAATCAATAGGGGAAGGGTGCTGATAGTTGCCCTCTGCCAATAATGACTTAAAGGATAGAGTAACCTGGAGATTGTGTATTGAATAGAAGTTACTGTTTTGCTGTGTTACAATTGGAACCTCATTGTCACAAATCTCGTGCTTTGGTGCAAGCTGGTGGTAGAAGATAGTCATATGCAGGGTAAAGCTTAATTTCCATTCTTTTGCTTTGTTCAGATACGTCACTTTGAGATCACAGAATGAAAGCAGCATGAAATGTTATGGCAAAGTCAGCACAAGAAGATACAAGAATCTCACAAATCCTCAAAAATCAGGTAATGTCAGAGTATCATATGTCCAGTTTTTCAAAGGCTGTCTTGTTTAATAAGGTTCAGTGCTTTTTGACTGTTTCTCAGAATTTGGGCTTGTGAGCCCCTGTGAAGTCCCTGATGGACTTCTCAGATCTGGTTAGTTGTGTGCTGGCTGTGTATCTAGTAAAATATTATTTTGCGTTCCATAATATGTATGACACAGGTGATAGACACACACTTATATCTTAAAGGACTGCTTTGGCTATATTGTCTTGTACAAGCAAAAGGACATTCAGTTAAGAAAAAAAGAAGCAGCAAGCATGGTGGTCAGGTTTTTTTAGCCATTGGATTTGACTCGGCTCCATTGCCAGGTACCAACATGGTGTATTTTGGAGGGATGGACTTTTCAGAGGGTCCTGCAGCTGCATTTCTCAAAACTCTCTCCTTTGGGGGAGATACCAGGCTCAAAATAGCTGTTCCCTCCCCACTGAAAAAATAGCCATATGCTATTTTCCACATACTACTACTCGTGCTTGGTTTTTTTGATTGTTTATCTGTCTCAGGATGTTTCCTCCTTGCCTGATTTTGCAAATCCTAGCATATGTTCTTTGACTGTTTCGGAGCATTTCCAGTTACAGAAAAAGGCAATCGCATTACGCTCTTCAAAGTGTAAACACTGCAGAGGTCAGGAAGAAACTGCTTAAGTGCATTGCAAGGGTGCTCACCTTAAACTAAACTTGTAGGCTTATCATGGCTGTGATCACAGCAATAGCTGATGGATTAATGTTTGAGTGGAAAGGCATGAAAATTTCCCTTTTTTTACCCCAAATCAACAGCAATGACCAGATATTGTAATGTGGCCATGTACAATAACTGAATGAGGTCTGACCTCTCTGTCCTAAGTTCTTTTCATGTCTGCAGAACTAGGATGTTGCTGGGGAGTAACAAGTCACTCAGTTCAGTAATAGAAGTGAACTAAAATACAAAGGTGAAGACAATTTTGATAATAGAACGTTTATTTTCCCGGAAGCATTTGAGAGTATTGTCCTTGATGCAGGACTCAGCAGAAGGGACTCCAATTTGTCTCATCTAAGCAGTCAATAAACCCAGGTTGGCTGAAGAGATTTCAAATAAAGTTTCACTTGATCAAATATGCAGTAATGTATCAGCAAATATTGAAAAAAACGACTGTGCTGTGTTTATCACAGGTGATCAGCCCCTTTAGTTAGTGCTGTCTTTGGTATGCTTTTTAGTCACTTAGTCATGGAATATGCAATTCAAGTGCCCTTCTGGCCTTAGTCGAGGCTTGTATTTTATTTTCATTTCTAATCAGTATTGCAAGGAGATCACATCATTTTATGTTTGCCATTTTTATAAAGTAATATGATACCTGCTTCAGTTGCAGTTCTCCAAACCCTTTAGAGTACCTTGAAACTGTAACACCACTTCACTGACAGCAAAGATAATCAGATTTGTTGAAGCAACCTTCTTTGTTTCTTTGGGACTCATGAAATTGTATCTTCCTTAAACTAAATTCAATTAATGGCTTTATTTAGAAATCAGCCTCCTCTTCTTGAATAACCAGAATTCTGTTAGTTTGGTGAAAAAAAAGTTTTCATTAAATTACCAGTGCCTCAGAATGCATTTTTTACATAGATCGAAAGGAGAGGAAAATGTTTCTGACTGTTTGTCTTCCTCCTTTCTTCACCCCCTTTACTACAGACTTTCCTGAGATGATCTACTGTTGTTTTTCCTGTTGGGTTCATTGGGTTTGGTGTTCAGGTTTTTTGGTTGGTTGGTTTTTTTTCTTTTGTTTTGTTTGGGTTTTTTTTGTTTGGGGTGTTTTTTGTTGTTGTTGTTTTGTTTGCTTTTTGTTTTTTGTTTTGTTTTTTTTTTTTGTTTTGGGGGGGTTTTTTGGTTTTGTTTTTTTTTTTTGTTTTGGGGGGGTTTTTTGGTTTTGTTTTTTTTTTTTGTTTTGGGGGGGTTTTTTGGTTTTGTTTTTTTTTTTTGTTTTGGGGGGGTTTTTTGGTTTTGTTTTTTTTTTTTGTTTTGGGGGGGTTTTTTTGTTTTGTTTTTTTTTAAACTTCATTGAAATAGAGAAATTGCTCAGTTCCTCTCCCAATGCCATCGTTGTTCTCCCCTCCCCCAAGTCCAATGTGTTTTTTATTAAACTGAATTAGGACATTCTAGTCTCTCTTAAGAGTGGAAATGGGAACAGCTTAAATGAGCAGCCACATGAGACTCAGCAGCCTTTCCAACTGCACTGCAGAAGCTTAGCTGCAAAGGGAATGATAATTTTTGAAGGATTTGTGCAACTGTTGAAGAATTACTAGCATTAATATTAAAAAGCAGCTAATCTGTTTTTCCTTTTCCATTTTAAGAGCATATAGCTTTCTTACTATGCTTGCTATAAAAATCAGTCTACTAAATACTTTGCTTCCTTTCAATCCTCTTTGCTTTTGTAATTCCTCTATTTCCATACTTTCTCATATACCGAAGTGGGTTTTTTGTTGTTGGTTTTGCCTAAAAACGTCAATCTCTGGGTTTGAATGCAAATATGGGCATGGGTTTGAGATCTCTGCCATTCAAAACCAGCCAAAACCGAAGTGCAGTAGAAACCATAGGAGCAGTTGTATCCAGGACTCCGATGAAAAGGTTTCCATCCCTATAAACATTTGTCCTTGAGATAGCAACAGAAAATTTTTGGTCCTTGAAATCCATGTTGCTACTTCAGAGTTTATTCTAACCAAAACAGCCATGAGCCTGATATCTTCTGACCCTTATTTTCAGTCTCTGCCTCTCTTTATTGCCAAATCAGATGTCTTCAGGATTTCTATAGATACTTTTTGAAAAAAAAAAGTAGGTCTTTGAGTTATCATCTCACCTCTCTTTCCCTTTTCCTCTCTGCTGGCTCACCCGACTGTCTTGCCTGCCATTGGAAATTATTCATTCTCTTTGAGTACTGTGCTGATTTTTTCACAGGCTTATTTTCTGTGCCGAGAAAAAAAAAAAAAGAGAGCAGGGGCTTGAACTCTGGCTACATGAAAAGTTATGAGGGCAAACCTGGTATCTAAACAGGTATCTAAAGAGCATGGAGGTTTCTGAAATATGCCACTCTTACTCTCCTAATTCTGTGCTTCTCAGCCTTCCAGCATTACTCTGGTCTGAAGACGTAGGGACAGTACCAGCTTCGCACCTGAGAGCTGGGTGTGAGCACTGCAGGTGTCTCTGTTCCTGGGTAGCACTCTCTTGCTTTTCAAAGCTGCTCTTCTAGGTGGGGTCACAGTGGTGAAGTGCCCAGCTGACAACCACGCGTGTCTGTGCCCAGCTTAAAGGCTGGGTTGTGGTTAGCTCCTGTGGCAGGGCTGCTGGTAGCACTGGTGTTAGCAGAATGCAGGCTGTCAGGGAAGGAACTGCTGTTTATTCCTCTGTCTATCCTAAAGGAAATCAGAGAGCAAGATGATGTGAATGATGGCTGTCTTGGTTCAGGAATAGCTTGGCAGGAGATCTGACAGTTCTGAATAACAAAACAGGTCAATAAAAATGTTCTTATAAAAAGAGGCTAAAAAATGAATAAGAGAAACCCTGATTTGTTTCTATTGAAGCTAAGTGGGGGAAAAAATTAAAACAAAAGGGAAGGGAGAACTTGATTTTGGATTTCATCTTATCCGAAGTTAAGAATGAAGCTTATATTCCAATGGCAGAAAGACAGCCACTTGGGAGAGCCCTGTGTCAGCCTGTGTGACTGAGGGGTGGTAAGGCACGATTAAAACATGAGAACACACAGCAATGACACATTTCCAAGCAGGCCTTAAGTGTTATAAGACACAGTTTAGGCTGTTAAGGGTGGTGGTTAAGTTTGCTTTAACAGACATTTTACCATCCCAGAGGGAGGGAGGGAGGGATGGACACGAGGAAGGATGGTGCCCAGCAAATTAGAATCTGATGATGATGTTGCTTGCAAGTAGCTGCAGATACTCTGTCCTGCAAAAGCTGGTTGAACATGGAGGGGTGTGGGTTCTTGGGTTTTCTTGCCATTTTATCCAGTCTTCCTTTTTTCAGGCTAGCTAGTAATTAATCTATAAAAGCATGTCGATTTTTAGCTTAAAGGGACAGCTGAAAAACTTGAAATAAGTTGGACAAACTGTAGGATCCAATTCCCTTTTTGATACACAGCCATGCAGCATACTGAGATGGGTTAGATCAGTGCTGTAATAACTTTACAGCCTTTTAATGACTCTGCTTCCTTCAGCATCTGCTCTTGTATAGTCTTTTTGTCATCCCTCTCCATTAACTCAGTTCTGAAACTGGCTCTGTCTGGCATTCAGTCCTGCTCTTGCAGCCCACACCCAGCCCAACTTTTATGCATCGACTTATTTGTAGTGGATGTCTTGTTCTGAAATTCATGTGAATTCAAGCAGTTCAATTGTGTGACTGTCATTTGATCTGTTATTTTACTCGAGTTGAAAAATTTTCAGGTTTCGGCTTCTATGGTGTGTGATGGAGCCAGAAGTGTTTATTTTATATAACTGTCAACTTCTTGGTATTTCACTGCCTGTTGACTTCTTTAAGTTTATAGAAAGCCTGGGTTGGAAGGGGTCTTAAAGATCATCCAGTTTCAACCCCACTGCTGTCAGCAGGGACACCTTCCACTAGACCAGGCTGCTCAGAGTGCCACCCAACCTGGCCTTAAAGACTTACAGGGATGGAGCATCCACAACTTCCCTGGGCAATCTGTTCCAGTGCCTCATCACCCACACAGTAAAGAATTTCTTCCTAGTATCTAATCTAAACTTTCTTTCAGTTTGAAGCCATTTCCCCTTATCCTGTCACTACAAAGTCTTGTGAAAAGTCCCTCCATCATTCTTGTAGGATCCCGTCAGGTACTGGAAGGCCACAATTAGATCACCCCAAAGCCTTCTCTTCTCCAGGCTGAACAATTCCTCAATTCCCTCGGCCTTTGCTCACAGGAGAGGTGCTCCATCCCTCTGTTCATCTTGGTTGCCTCCTCTGGACTCCCTCCAATAGGTGCATGTCCTGTCTTGTGTTGGGAACTCCACAGCTTGCTTCTGGCTCTCCGGTGATACAGTTTACAAAGGAGAAAAATTGGATCACCTTTATTGAAGACTGATATTTTCTTCCATTTCAAGTTTACCAGAATTAAGTTATGGCATGCTTCCAGGAGAGACTATTTGTATTGCCTTTCAGTTATTTGTGTTTGAAGAGGGAGACAGCTGGAGTGTGTACAGGCATTTCAGCCAGCTTGGCGGGCCCCTGGCTTTCAGTCTGGAAAAAGGAGCTGTGCAAGTTGCAGGGGACCTTGTCGAAACGATGAGAAAAGAGTTGGAGCAAACTCTTGTCTCTGTTGAAATCAATTGAACTCCCATTAGCTTGAGTCCAGATTTCATCCATAAACTTAAGTAGGGTATTTCTCTTTCTAGGCAGGCTACAGAAATATTTCTGTCTGTTGGCATTTGTTTTCATGTTTCTTTGTAATGATTGCATAATTGGGATGTATCTGTAATGTCAAAAATGTAATAGGTTAAGGAGCATAAACGACCGTTAGGAAGAGCAGAAACACAACTGTAGAACCATTGTTGCTTTAAAACTCCTACCACTTTAGTTCTTCTATTTAACCATTTGGTAGTCAGAGTTGTTGTGATAAATGGCAATGATGGGTGTTTAGGCACCAGTGCTAAACACAAAAGAGAAGAAACACCCTTTTCTTTCTGTCTCTTAAATCATTCAGTGTGCTGCTAATGGCTTCTCAGTTGGCCAGAGACTAACTTTGGTGCCCCTAAGCCTTGATGATGTCGTGATATATTCTGGTTTAAATCTGACAAGAAATGTATACTTGTTAGCATTTTGTTAAAACTGATAGCAAGTGCTGTGTATACAGCAGCAAGCCCTTGAATTTAAGCCTGTTCAAGTACTAGAAAAACATTTGGTATCTAAGGGACTGGTTGATTACTGATTATGCTTTTATCAATGTGCATATCTGGGTTTTTTTCTGTTACCTGAAGGTAGAATAACAATTCTTTTTAAACATTTGCATTTTTTCCCTCCAGATCAGTGATGCCTTTGAAAGGAATGTTTTCATCTTTCTTTTATTTTTATTTTGGGGGAGGGGTGATGGGTGTTTGAAAACAATGCAAATTTTTTCAAATGTAATTCTCCTAGTGACTAAACTTTCCAGTCCTTTTGCGACTTGATTGGTATTTTAATGTAATAATCCATTATAATTTTTTTTTCAAATTTTTACAAATGTTTCTGTATGATTGTGATAGTAACTCTGTAATCTATCTGACAGACAGCAGCATGTCCCAGCTCCCAAACTAGAGTTGAGCTGAGGATGCTAGAGCTGCTGGAGAGGAAATTTCAATGAACATATTTTTTTTCCCTAATGAAATCAGGTTGTTTGCTACCTTAAGTCTCTTACTGTCCTTACTCCTGGAATTCTTGTAGTCTTTAATTGTCTCCTGGAGACATTTGTTCTCCCTGGCTGGTTTATATCACTTATTGTTTCTTGCCTTTCAACTGATACTTGTCACTTCAGACTTTTTAAAAAAAGGACCAAAGTCAAGGAACTTGGTGAAAGTTACAGCTCTGTTATTAGGTGAAATGGGACACAGCTCCTGTACAAAAGCTGTACCTATAGATCTAGTAGTGTCCTGGTTTTATAGGAAGATGTATTCTGAGCATCTTGACTGAGCTTCCTTAACTTGGCAGGAACGAAACAAAATGCACATTCCCTCTCTTCCTCTAAATGTTGATGGCCTTCAGTGTGAAACACCACACGGTGTTTATTTTTATGGCCTTTTAATGTTTTGTGGAGGGTTTGTTTAGTTTCCCTTCATAATTTTTAATAGGAAGTCTTTGAAGTTGGGTCGTGGATGAAAAATCCAGTTGGCAGTCTGACTATTCATTGTTGACTCCTATCTTCTTTAATTGTTCATCTATAAAAATCTGGAAGGGAGTGTGTTCAGAGAAACTGTGAAGCAATGTATATTTCTGGAAAGGGGAAATAAACTTGCAATTATTCTCAGCTATTATTTGTCACGTGAAAATGTTACATGCTAATGGTTGCAGATGGTTTACACAAAAACTATGCACACTGCAAACCCTCTTCATTGGGAGCTGTGGTTTTCTGTCATACATTATGCTAGAATGGAAAAGTTTTTTTTCTGCCTGCAGCTATGTATTACCCTTATTGGCTGTTGCTAGGACAAACTCTCCCTAATATGCATCTGGCAATGGTTAAAATTTTCTCCATCGGTGACTTCATGTTTATCCATCTAGATCAAGGATTCTCCTAAGGTTAAAAAGGTAAGGACATCAATGTGCAGGAGCCTTTGGTGGAGAGCATTTAGAAAGTCAAATGTGAAGGAGGCAGAGTTAAGGTTTTAGTTTAATATTTCTGTGTTCTTGTTAAAGTTCAGGATCAGCTTTTATTTTAAGATGTATTTATGAGTGCATAAGCTTATTGTGCCTCTGTGCATATGTGTGACTGTAGACACTGTGATTGCTTCATATTGTGAAATAGTTAAGGAACCCTATAATGTGCTTTGTATTTTTTTATTCTTTGCAAACAGTACAGACATCTGTAAAATGTTATCTGAATTATAGTTTATACAGTAAAAATTATAAAAGGCTGCATTCAGTATAAATTTGTCTGTTAAAACCATGCAGCACAAAGAAGGAAGGGTGAGAAGGTAGAATAGAATTTGGAGTTCAGCATTCCTGATGTAAGGTGAGTGATCAGAAAAGATTTCAATTTACTGGTTTGGTCTTAGCAGACATACTCCAGATCAGTCAGCCTCACGTCCATCCCTGGAAAGGTGATGAAACAGCTCATCCTGGATGTCAGCTCTAAGGATGTGGAGGAAAAGAAGGTTATCAGGAGTAGTCAACAGGGTTTCACCAAGGGGAAATAATAGCTTGGCCACTCCGATAGCCTTCTATGATGGAATGTCTGGCTGTGTGGATAGATGAGAGGAGAGCAGTGGATGTTGCCTACCTTGACTTCAGCAAGGCTTTCAACACTGTCTCCCTTAACATCCTCAAAGGTAAGCTCAGGAAGTGTGGGTTAGACGAGTGCACAGTGAGGTGGATTGAGAACTGGCTGAAGGGATTAACCCAGAGTTGTCAGTGGTGCAGAGTCTGATTGCAGGCCCATTGCTAGTGGGGTTCCCTAGGAGCCAGTACTGAGTCCAGCGTTGCTCAGCTTAAATCAGTGATGTGGATGTGGATGAAGGGACAGAATGTACCCTCAGCAAGTTTGTTGATGATACAGAACTGTGAGGAGTGTCTTATTTGCCGGAAGCCTGTGTAGCTGTTCAGCAAGACCTGGATAGGCTGGAGAGTTGGGTGGAGAGGATCTTAACGAAGTTCCATGAAGGCAACTGCAGGGTCCTGCACCTGTGGAGAATAACACCCTACACCAGCACAGGCTGGGGGCTCAGCTGCTGGAAAGCAGCTCTGTGGAGAAGGACATGGGAGTCCTGGTGGACAACAAGCTGTCCATGAGCCAGCAGTGCCCTTATGGCCAAGAAAGCCAAAGGTACTTGGGTGGGCATTAGGAAGAGCATTGCCAGCAGGTTAAAAGAGGTGATCCTGGCCCTTTATTTTGCCCTAGTGGGGCCTCATCTGGAGTGCTGTGTCCAGTTCTGGGCTCTCTAGTTCAATAAAGGCAAGGAACTACTGGAAAGAGCTCAGCGGAGGGCAATGGAGGTGATAAGGGGACTGGAGCATCTCTTATGAGGAAAGGCTGTTTGGCCTGGAGAAGAGAAAACGGGGAATTTTATCAATGCATACAAATATCTTAAGGGCAGGTGTCCAGAGGATGGAACCAGACTCTTTTCAGTGGCGCCCAGCAACAGAACAAGGGGCAGCGGGCACAAACTGAAACACAGGAAGTTCATCTAAATATGGTCCATCCATACTTACTTTGAGGGTGTCAGAGCACTGGAAGAGGCTACACAGAGAGGTTGTGGAGTCTCCTCTGGAGATGTGCACAGGTGAACCTGCTTTAGAAGGGAGTAGATGATCTATAGAGGTCCCTTCCAACTCCAGCCATTCTGTGGTTTTGTGAGTCTGTGACTTGGCTTGATAGTCAACTGTCTGACTAAAACTAGTCACGAGAGCGCGGTATATGGCAAACTAAAACTGCTTGAATGTTTATATACTTTAGGGGAAAAGACAGTTTTGAAGAATAAGCTTTTATTGGTTTGGCAGAACGATTTTATCAGAGCACTAGAGGAGAGAGGCAGGATAATAGGATGAGATGAAGTAATCTAACTGCTCTGAAATAGCCCAGCTGCTACAGTTTTGCATCTGATTATGTATTTCAAACTATAATATTTTACAGTTTCCTTTGAGGCAATAACAATAACAGTTTATGGAAAGAGCCAGCACTTACCTTGTCTTTCTCTTACTCTGCAGGTGCTTGGCACACTGAACTTACTGATCTGTGTAGGATTTGTGCTGTGGTCCATTTATTGAAGATGTGAAACAACATCGAGTCTGAGATTGGAATTACTGACAGACTGGAGGAGATTTTAGTCCTTGTGATGCACATGGACATGCTGAATTATAAGTAATTCTAGCTTCTTCTCCCCTCCCCTCCCTTCCCCTCACTCAGCTATCTCAGGGTTCATAGAGATTTCAATGGTTTGTGTGCCTGTAAGTTTGGAACAGAAGTGACCAAAAATGGGGGACCAGCAATTGTATAAAACTAATCATACTGCCAACAACGAGAACTTGTACTACGAACAACACCAAATGAACTCCCTTCCTTCTCTAAATCATAGCTATGGGACGTCTGTTATGGATGCTCCTCAGGCGTCCCCCCTCTCCCCTCAGTTTCCCCAAGATTCAAGGGACAGTATAGCTTTGCCTGTAGGTTCAAAAAGTCTTGGGTCAATGGATACATCTAGACAAACTAGTTGGACGCATTCTGGCTCAGGAAACCATGTCCCAGCGAGGAACAATTTGAATAATCAAAGCGCAATGTGGAGCCCCCTCGGGCAGGGGGATTCCCATGATGGATACCAATATTCTTACCCTCAACCCAGTGAAAACCGATCGCAAAAAATTACCAGTGGGGTCCTGCACAAATTGGACTCCTTTACACAAGTATTTGCTAACCAAAATCTGAGAATTCAAGTCAACAACATGGCTCAGGTTCTGCACACCGAGTCCTCGATGGTGGATAATTCTGGTGACAGCGCGCTCAGGCAGCTGCTGTCCCAGAAGCCGGCAGTTGAGCCACAGCCTGTGACTTCCACCGTACAGAGATACCAACCAGTGCCACAGCAAACACACCAGAATTTTGCAAGCACACAGCAAAAGCAACAAATGCAAGTCATGCAGCACCAACAGTTGTACTATGACTACCAGCAGCACTTATCACAGATGCAGATGCATTCTGCATTCCAGCAGGGACAGGCGCACATTCCACAAATGCAGTCCCAGCAGCTCCTACCGCAACAGATGCAGCACTTGCAGCAGCCTCAGTACTACGCTCAGCCCCAGCAGGGACACCAGCGGCTTTCGATCCAGGAGATCCAGCAGCAGCAGCAGCAGCAGCCGGCTCGGCAGCAGCGGCAGTGTCCAGTGCAGCTCGCGCAGTATTACCAAACACAACCTGTCATGCAGCAGTTACAGCAGCAGCAGCAGCAGATGCAACTGCCGCTTCCTCCTTATCACAGGGAACCCGATCCAAAGACTATGCATGAACCACACCAGTACTCTCAGGATCCCAGTCATCCTGTGCAGCTTATCCAGTTGGGAGCAGTGCCTCAGTATTGCTTCCAAGATCCCCACGAACAGTACAGGCACTTGTATCCCCAGAATTTACTGCAGCAGCAGCAGCAGCAGCAAGATCAGCAGAAGCAATACCTGAGTGAGACCAGAGTGCCATCTCTGAACTCCCACGTTGGCCTCACTCCACCAGAGACCGCCGAGGATCCTGCGAGGCAGGAGATTAATTCTGTCGGTAATGCGGTCCCTCATCGAACTCTTTTTCCACCCTCGGGAGTTCATCTGAACAACAAAAGCTCTCAGCAAGACTCTCCCAGCACCACGTGGCCTCAGGTAGGTGGTATTTTAGATCCATGCTCAGCCAAATTCGTTTGCAGAAGAGAAGCAGAGTGTGAAAATGTAAGTGGTTTCAGCAGAGGCAGAAGGTTAGAGTGTGAGCTGTGGGCATCTCTGGGATGTTTTGGGGAACTTCATTAACAGACTTCTGTCTACAGCTCTGGGTTGGCTTTGGGCCAGGCTGGCAGCAGCACAGAACTGCTGCTGCAAAGCGTCTGTTTTCCTTGTGAGCGGCTTTGGGAAGTTCTGCCTTGGTTTCTGGGACAGAGGGACCCAGTTACAACAAAGCTTTTCTGCTAATTTTTCAATACCTGACGGCTCAATTGTTCAGGAACAGTTAGTCAACTCTGTTTCCAAAAGCAGTGCTTCTGGGTCAAAGCAAAGGCTTCAAACAGCAGGTGAGTGAAGAAAACTTGAACTAGCTGTACTCACAGGGACGGATTTGATGTCTGGTTCTCAACTCAGAGGCTTTTAATAGTAAAATTGTATTCAAAATGCAGACTTAATTCTGTGAGGACCTTTATTTACATAATATTTCCTGAAAAAAAAATTTTCTCAATATTTTCCCCTTTTCTATTCTCCTCTTTTGATAGCAGGTGCAACTGTCAGATGGCAGACTGCAGCCACTGTCCCCAGAACAAAGGTATTTTAAAAAGATTCTTCTTGTCTTCTTAATTAAGTATGAGAAATGCGAAGGAGATCTGTATTTAGAGGGAAAAGATTGCAGTCTGGGTGCTTAATAATTGTTATTCTTCTAGAAACATCTTTAGTTTTGTGATTTTAAGTTTGTGTGATTTCCAGCATCTCCCCATAGCAATAGAATCAAAGAAATGCTTTCTTTCCAAACAAACAAACAAAACCAACCCAAAAAAAAATACCACCACACCCCCCCCCGCCCGAAAAAACCAAAAAGGGAAGGGAACCAAAGAAAAACCAAAAGCAGGGGAGCTCCAGTGTTGCATTTATAAGAAAAGGGATGCTGTGTGGTTTGGATTTGTATCTTTGGCAGCAGAGATCTTCCTTTTTTTTCTTAAGGTCTCACCTCTGAAGGGCCAAGGTGTCCATCAGAGTGGTTACCTACCATAAATTACTTATAAGTCCAAATACTTATAATTGCTGTCATGAGCAGAGAAATGCAGGTCTGTCATGGTGGATCTCACGGGTTCTCAGACTTTTCTGTATTCATGAGCATGTCCTACTCAAAACTTCCCTTGTCCCCATCTTGGGAGCAGCTGATCTAGGTTATTTGCTATGTATTCCACAGGAGTCACCACATGCTTACTTGTGACTTCATAACTATCTAGCTGTAAAATTTTATTGAGTTCCTTGATTAAAAAAGCCCCCTCTGCACCAAAGGGAACATGCCAAACTAATGTTTTTTCTTCTGTTCCATGCTTTAAAAAATGAAAATAAAAATAGTGGCCAGAACAGAGAAACACTTCCTGAGAGAGCTGATGCGAAGAACAAGCTAATGTGTTCAATATGCTTGAAGGAATTTAAGAGTTTGCCTGCTCTAAATGGTCACATGAGGTCACACGGAGGAGTAAGAGCATCTCCTAACTTCAAACAGGTAGCAGTCCATTTGACTTCAGCATTTGGCACACTCCTTTTGTGTTGATGTTTGCTTGCTTTGCTGTGCTTTGCTTTGCTGTCAAAACTTGTTCCTCTCAGCACTGTTGTGTTATGTCATACCCTGTGGAAGTAGAAACGCACATAATTCTGTTAGTTTGTAGGCCAGAAGTCTTGTTTTAAAGTCAGAGGCAGTGGTGGAGGACAGATTAGTGTTTGTCCTTCTCTGTTTCTCTGCACATTACAGAAACACCCTACAAAGTCATGTCAGGAGTGTCTTAATTTTTTTCCTCCTCATGTTTGTTTATTATATTAGAAATACCAGGAACATCAAGTCTTCCTTATTTTCATTTGAACTACTTGGATGACTAAGGAATATTTATTGGAAGCCTTCCCAGGCTTTAACCGGAGGAGCAGAATTGTTGAATCTTGACAGCTTTCTTCCAAAGTGTTTCAGTTGTATAGGGATCAACAAATATCAAACCAAAAATGTGTTTGAGTTCCTCTGCATAAAAATAACTTGCCCTGACAGTCAGTCTTTCTCTATCCTGGTATTTTAGAAATTCTGTCCTAACAGGGAATACCATAGCAAGGCAAAGAGCTACCAGAGTTCCACAGTCTGTGGTTTTGTTTTTAGGGGGGTGATGGAGAATTCTGTGTTTGTAACCATAAAAAGAGACATGTTTGTTTCTCCTCCTGCAGTTACCTTGTAAAGATGCTTCAGGTGATTATTTGTCACCAAGACTGAATCCTATGTAGGAGTCACAAGTAACCTGCCAACTTCATTTGAGGCAAATAAAGAGTCCCAAGAAGGAACACTGTTGTGTGTTTTGTAACCCTGGCCACTTCTTTTCAGCCACGGTGCACACGTTGCGTAGTGCATCGATCCAGAAGCAGCGCTCCCTCACTTGGGCTGAAAGCCTTTAATTGTCTGTGCAGGATGAAGGAGAGAAACCACCACAGCAGCCGCTGCCTAAAGAGGTGGATGGCCTCGCGCCCATCGTCATGCCAGTGTCTGTCCCTGTAAAGCTTCTGTCACCTGAGCCCAGCACACAGCCCTCTGCCAGCACTGCCACAGTCACAGACAAGCCTGCCAACTCTGTGTCAGATGACGAGATGCCCGTTCTCGTGAAGATGACTTACTCTCCACCGTGCAGTCCAAAAGTGGCCAACCCCTGCTCATCCTCTGTGAGTGCTGTGTTTCTTGCCACTAACTGTCCTGTGCTTGTTAAATCCCTTTGCTTGTAGTGCTGCTACTTTTGAAAACATCTGTCTTTCAGAATATTTTCTAGAATCTTTATGATTCCTAATAAACAAACAAACAAAAAAAGTCCTGTAGCATCAGAGCATTTCTTCCTCAATCATTTGAAAATACTAATTTTCCTTTGCTGAGGAATCAAGATCTCAGTTGAAAACAAATAGTTTGAAATTGGAATGTGATATTCTTTTATCCCACTAGAACAAAGGGATTTACTATCTTTTTACTGGTTTTGTTTTTTCCTTTTCAGGCTGCTTCATTGTTACGTTATTGCTTAAATTTGGCAGTTTTATTTCTTCCTGTTTTCTGAAGTCAGATAAATGTGCTTCTCATTTCAGCCGAAGAGAGTGCAGTGCTTAGAGTGTGTGCTCTAAGCCAATATGAAACTCGGAGTTTTGCAGTGAAATCATTTTTCCCTTTCTCTCTCCATGCATCAGCTCCAAGGGTTAATCACTGGGATTTCTGATAAAGGAAAAATAGCTCTTAGTGCTTTCATTTTGCTTATAAAACTGAAATGGTCAGGCAGCACGAGGAATTGATGAGTGTTTGAATGAGATGTGAGAATGCTCATTATTATTTTCCTGAAGGAGTCCTGGAGCAAGCAGTATTTATTTCGTGTTCCGGTGTAGAAATGGATTCTGCTCATTCCTTCAAATCCATTTTGGCAGACTATGCTATGATAAGGGATTACTGGGGAGTATAGGTACTGTATGGTATTATCTGTACAATGCAGAGAAATATCCTTGTGATATTTCTGATTTTCCTTCTCTATGTGAGGCTGATGGCCAAATGAGGGGACAGCATTATACCATCATGGGTGACTCCTTACAGTATTCACTCCTGACTCTTCATACAGTCATACACACTAATTTTAAATATATTTAATATATATCAGCATATATAAAATCTTTCCTCTCTTCCTTTCAGACAGAAGCTTTACACATAAACTTCTACTTTACTGTGAAAGCCATCATTTCACAACACTTAGTAACTCAGCAGTACAATTTTTCATTTCTATTTCTAGTTCCTCTAAAGAATAGGGACAGTCTTTTCTGAATCCTTGAGCTCTGAGTGGGAGATCTTCTCTAGAGACACCAGAGTAGGTGGCTTGGGCTTGTGTATTTCTGCAACGTATGTAAAGTGACTGTGATTAAATCTGCCAGTGTTTGGCTAAATGCACATTCATTCCTTCAAAATTATGCTTGTGGTCTTTGTTACTGCCCAAGAAAACCAAACTCACGCAGTTCCCTCTCTGGACCCTATCTTTTATATAACCAGTAGCATTGAAAACTTTAAAAGATCAAAAGATCCACAATTTCCTCCTCTTTTGTAAAGAGATTGTGCCATTGGAGAGGGGTTTTTTTTTAATACCTAAGAACCAGAGCTGTGTTGCATTTATTTATACTGTGCTTTGAGCTATCCAGAAAAGCTCCCACAAAGCTCGTGGAATCAGTAAAATTAAACAGCAAAAGGGAGCTAAACACTCAGCAGGGCTGCAGGATGGTGAGCTGAAGCTAGCAGTCAAGTAAAGTCCATCAGGCTCTATCCAGAGTGGATCTGTCAAGGTGCGGCAGCAGGGCCCACAGGGATGCATTCGGTCTTGGATAATGGGAATCCGTTTCTTGAGCTTCAGGAAACTATTGGGGTGGTTCTGCATTCAGAGCCCATGGACACCACTGTCTCCTTTAGTGTTGGATGTGATGTTTTTTGAAGGCAGTGTTGGCATAGCCCCACGGAGGCTAAGGCATGCAGTAAGTGAGGCAGGGTAGGAGATGGAGGTGTTTAGGATTTCTAACGAGTTGCATTGGTTTGCTTTACACTAGTGAGAAAGGAGTACCAGCTCTTTCACACTTAGAGAGCAGAACAAAATGAGCCCTTAATCAACGACTTGGATCTTGTCTTCTGGATCTCTTTTGTGGGTTTTGGGTTGTTTGGGTTTTTTCCTTGAGTTTAGGGGTTTTTTCCCCTTTCTCCTTTTTGAACACTAAATGTTCACCATCTTGATGAACTGTGTCTGTCATTATGGGTAACTTTCGCTGTTCTGAATGTCCATTATCAGAAAAATCCTCTGCAAAGATGCATTTTCTTCCCTGTAAAAGCAAAACTCTTCCGAAATTAAATTTTTTTTTTTTGCAGAGAAAAAATGTCAACAGCTGCTGGAGAGGATGCAGCCATGATCTAACAAAGAGGACAGGACCTCTGTAATCAAAACCATTTCCTCAAGCTGGAACTTATTAACATAAGGGATAAAGAGTGACAGCGTTAATGCTCATTTAACATGATTTTTATTGGGTGAATGTGATTCTCAAGAACCACCCATGGTGTAAAGATGTATGTTGTCTAAACATACATTGTAGTAATTTGCCTTATGTAGTAGTAGAATTTACCAGATGATGCAGACATTCTGGAGTAACTTTGTCAAAAATTTTCTTCTGCTTCCCAAATTTATTCTGAAGACAACCTACAGTCTAATTACCTAAAAGCAGTACATTTAATACTGTTCATCCACCTGCTTCTCTGCGTTCTTAAAACACAACTTGAGAACCTCATCCTCATCTCCCCTCCCCACCCCCTGAAATCCAGATTCCAGGTTTGCACAAATTCTGTGCCTTCTGCTTCTGTATACTCTAGTGATTTTTTATTAAATGATTTTTAACATTCAAATTCTAGAAATCTAGGCATGTTAAGTGTGTTCATTTCCCAAATGGTCATCTACTACCCCTTTTTCTCCAGGGAAAGAGGAGAGAGTTAAGTTCAAGATTTTTTGCAGCTGGACTGTAATCAAGCTGATGGGAATGTAGTGATAAGAGGCAAAGAATTTGAATTTATTACATTTTCTTCCTTTCCTGTTGCTGAGTACTGCAGTAATTTCACTGAGCTCATGTGTCCTTCTTGGTCTCACTAAATAAATGCATTAGAAAACCTCTCATATAAAGTTTCTAATAAACTGTGACTGGACAATGAAATATCTCCCACCAGCCTGTGTGCGTGTTTAGTGCAAACAGTAGTGCCCAGGGTGTTTGGGTTGTGATGAAGAAGGGTGTGGGGTAGCCGTTCCCTGCACTTTCAAAAGCTGGCAGCAGCTTCTCCATGTCTGTCTCTGTGGCTCAGCCCTACCTTGACCCAGAGGGCTTGCTAGTGGAGGTGAAGGGTAATTTGTCCTGGTTTTCCTCACCCACCCTGAGGTTTCTGTGTAGTGCCAGATACTGTGCTGGCCAGGGTTATTACGGTGGTACCTGAATAACTGCCTGGTGGTAACATCTTTTCTGTGGCCATTGCCCAAAGGCGCAGAGGATTGTGTGCAAACCACATTTAATGGTGCCTAAATGCTAAGATTCTATGTGTTTTCATTTAGGAAACTAGCAAAAAGCCTCATCCAAGTGCTGTAAAATTGGAAGAAAACTTCAAACCGTTACAGGACAAGAAGAAGTATCGGCACAGACCCGAACCTCTCTTCATACCTCCTCCTTCCTTCAACCTCAGCATGTCCCACTCTGGTGCCACTCTGTACCAGAGCCAGCTTCGCTCTCCCCGTGTTCTGGGCGATCACCTGCTGGACCGGACACATGAGCTGCCCCCCTACACTCCGCCACCAATGCTCAGTCCTGTCCGCCAAGGCTCTGGTCTCTTCAGCAGTGTTATCACTTCTCACAGCACCTCACATGCTCAGCTGCCACTTACTCCACTGACACCCACTCCACGGGTGCTCCTGTGTCGGTCTAGTAAGTATTGGATTTACAGAGCAGCAGTAGAAAGGAGAGACCACTGTCCTCTCTTCTCGTGTTACCTTTCATTACATCTGGGCCTTCTGAAGTGGAGCAAAAAGACCTAGACTGAGACATGGGGTTCACTTTAAGTATTTATTGTTCAGTACTTCACAAGAAAAGGTGTCGAATCACTCAGAATCAGGGCAGTAGAAACCTCTGCAAGTTCAGACATTTCTGTTACCTGTAACAATTTAGACTGTTTCTGACTAATATTGATAAAGTGTCATTTTTGCATCATAGACTGAAGTAATGTTGGTGTTAGTAGGGAGGTGGCAATGCAGCCTGGCAGGGCCACCAGCAGCAAAACAGCGATACTGAAATTCCAATCTCTGTTTCAGATAGTATTGATGGAAGCGTCATTCCAGTGACTCCTGGGCCTGGAGAACAGACTGTTGAACCGTAAGAAAAATAGCATTTTTTGTCGCTGCTTTTATAGACTAGTTTCAACCTAGAGTGTGGGGCATGAAGTGTTTTGAACGAGGCAGGAAGGGTACTGATATGCCTAATATCATATTGGGCTGGATGCATTTAAGGATTCTATGGATGGTGGCTGAGGACATTTGGAGCAAAGTGTTTGGAAGATTTAGGTGTCATGGCTCAAAAATATTAGGAGAGCCTTGGTGGAAGCCACTCAAAGTGAAACAACAGCTAGTGATGGCTGGGAAGAGTGCTGTGAGGAAAACATGCTAATCCAGTACCCTTGCTTTTATATATACATATTAACACTGGAGCTTTGGAGTGGTGTTACCTGGTAGGTTCCCCAGGGCAAACTGTAAACGGGATTGTCCCTCAGCAGTAATGGCTCTTTTTGCTCTCTGCTGAAGAGTGCCATTTTCTGTGAAACAGAAATTTGCAGTTTCTGATGTCTAGCCTCTTTGCTAGTAATGCATTTAAACTAGCTTGGGTTGTCCCTAAGGTATGATGTCTCAGTATGGCTTAAATTGCATATTGAAATTTTTGTTTTTACCCAAGAGATCAGTTCTCTCTAGTATTCAAAATACTTATCCCACTGGGAGTAAAGCATTGCGTAAAGCAATCTGACACAATTTCCTGCCACTTCAGTGCAATAAAAGTTTTGTTGGGAATGAACACTAATCTGACTTCTGTTTTTGCTACACATTGTGTAGTTGAATACTTATTTATTTATTCTTCTTTACAGGCGAATCAATATTGGGTCCAGGTTCCAGGCTGACATTCCTGAGCTGCAGGACAGATTGCTAATGGAGAAGGATGTGCACAAGGCTACTTTGGTTTGGAAACCGTGGCCAGAACTGGAGAACAAAGTCTTCCAACAAAGAGGTATAATGACATGCCATTTTAGAAGTTTCTACATCAGCCTGTGCTTGTTGAAGAAATATGCATTGATTTCTTGTGTCCGTACTGAACAAAATGTTCAAGAGAATATTAATTACTGAGAGAGCAGAGCAAGAGACTAGAAATACCTGGTATAGGTTCAGAGCAACAGCATTATATAGTGGCATTTAAAGGGAGGTCTGGATGAACTGTTTTCTGGCAGCCAGGGGGGAAAGATCATTGCTGAGAAGCTGGGTACTGAACTGCCTGGTAAGGGCAGAGGTCACGGGTTAGAGGCAGCTAGTGGATCCTGGGCCTGTCCTGTGACCATAGCTGAAAGGAAATGTGGCAGGCTTGGTGGATTCTGCCAGTCCTGAGCAGAGTTTTTTCCTTCTTCTAACATGGTTCATTCTGTGTCTCTACCTGTCTGGAGTCTTCTTGGCACAGCAGCGTCAATGGTGTATGCAAGTCACTGCCTCACAGGTAGATCTCTGGCTCTGTGGTAGCCTGTCCCATCCCAAGGATGTGTTCCATTACATCCTCTCCTCAGTGATCCGAAAACAAGGAGATGAGATGCTAAGGAGAAAAACTATGAAAGAATCTGCTGCCCCGAACTATGTGGTCTTTGAGGGGCATTACAGAATCCTTGGCTGTGGATGTTTGACTGACAGGCTACTGAATTAGCAGTAAAATGTTGACTTGTTTCTGACAGTGGAAGACCTTTTAAATATGAGCTGTTCCAGTGTGTTACCTGGTGGAGGAACTAACTCAGAATACGCTTTGCACTCTCTCTTTGAAGCAAAAGGAGATATTATGGTAAGATAAAAAGCTGAAAGGGGAGATATGATCCTCTTCTGCAGATAAATTAGCATGCTTTATTAAATGGATTTAGATATGGTTATATAAAAAAGATTTCTGATTGATTTGCCATGATGCTTTAAACATCCTGTAACATTTTTGGGGAATGACTTTTCCCTTTATTCTCTAATAAATTTAAATTTCAAAGCAGTGCTTCTCTGAAGGCTTACTGTATATTTCATATAGATAAGATTACTTAGTTTATAGCCTTGGGGCTTTGAATGTCTCCCCGTGCTTACTCCAGTCCTGATATTCACAGGCTTTATATTTGGTCACAGAGAGCTTAGTCCTCCTCTAGCCCTTATAAAAACCCTTTTTTTGGAGCAGCAATCACATCTACTTACTTGTTCAGAACTGTGAGGTAATTGCACACAGTTCTTATATAAATAATGCATTTCAAACATTTGCATTACTTTAGTGATGGGAATGTTATTAACTAAGGCAAAACATCCATTTTGCCCAGTGTTAGGGAAAGGCAAGGCCCCTTGCACCAGCTCCTGAAAAGCCAATATAAAAGCAAATGCAACAAAACATGGGGCTGGAATGACTCTCACAGGATTGGCTAATACAGTGGGTTTTAGCTTGTGTCCCAGTTCCCTCAGGCTGTGTTAGCTGTATCTGAGAGGTCTGAGAATGTCAGGATGTGGAATTTGCTTTAGAGAGAGTCTGCATTTTCAGGGGAAAAATTTTAGGGATCCATAAATCCTCTGTTTTCCTGATCTGAAGGACGATTAGCTATACTTGCTGTCATTCTTGACAGATGTTGACCTAAACAGATATTCTAAAATATTTTATGCTATAAATATTAATGCTGTCAAACCAACTATTAAATATTAGTATTAATTAACACTACCAAGTCTAACACTATAAATGAATTTGTTTGTGGCAAGCAGAACGGAGGGAAAGAGCTGGAAGTTGCTAAGTAATAGCCACATTTGTGCTAATTAAGGCAGGACAGGTGCACATTAGGTGCTCTTCTGTGAGGTGCAGTGTTAATGGGCCTCGGAGCAATTTGATGTGATTTTGTATGAGAGAAAAGAGAGAAAATTCATATCCTCATACCAAATAGTCTTCTCAATGCAGTTTTATGCCACAGCTGATTGCTTTTCCTAATTCTGTTTTTCCCTGCTTTTTCATTTAGGTTGCTCTTGAAAAGCTGCTGTTGAGAAAGCCAGTGAGATTGAAGTGTCATCCTTTGGCAAATTACCACTACGCCGGTAGGTTTCCTTGTGATCTCTCTATCTGTTACATAGAGTCCAAGCCTGGCATCCCAGGCTGGAGCATGGGATCACGTTGCACTCTCTGCTGTCTGCTGCAGGAATGGCAGCATTTAATAGACAGATGATGTGGGCAGTGCCAAGGGTACTCCCAGAGCCGTTTGTTGCAAGTTTAGCAGTTTTTTACATGACTGACAACGTATGGCAGCTTTGCATCCATGTTGCTGCGTAGGATTCTACAGATTTAAAACTGCCTTGGGTGATTTCTTTTTCACTTTTAAACTGAAATTTAACAATTTCATCTCCTTTTAAAACTGCTGCTATTTGTAATTTATAATTTACTATCAGTAATGTCTTAATTTTCTGGTACATAAACATCTGCCATCATGCCTGCTTCCTCTGAGGTGATGGCGCACAATAAATGAATATGATAATCATGAGCATCCTTCCAAAGCGGCAGTGCTGTAACTCTCACTAGGAACTTAGTGCTGCTTACAGAGCCTGTGTGTGGATCTAGTTGAAAAGGTCTGGGTTGATGACCTATTTCATAAACACAGCAAGAACTGCGTTGTGGTGATGAAACAGAAGTGAAATACAAATGTGGTTTTAAGCCATTGGACTTCAGTTGTGTCACCTGAGCATAGATGGCAAATGTCTCTCCCCTGCAGCCCTCTGTTCTGTTGCTTAGTGCTTTGTAGTGGCTAGCAGCTACTTAGACACAGAATAGGTTTTTACATAAGACGTTTAAGATTTCTTCTCCAGTTCAGGCTCAACAGGAGACGAGCCAAGAGTCTTCTGGTGGTCAGTCAGTCACGGTGTCCAAGGTCATGTACTCATTTCCAGTTACAGTCACAGTGCAATGTAAGTATAGAAGCAGGCTACTTCCTGGCTGTAGCAGCCCACTGCAAAGACTTCCAAGTAACAAGAAATCTTTGTAAAGCAACTCCTTAACTCTTGGCCTGAGAACAAGAACAGAAATGTGTTTGATGGTAGCTGATAATGACAGTGAATAAATGCGAATGTCAGGTTTTCAGTTTTGTCTGAGGGAGGTACCTAGTGCCTGTGATAGCAGCTCTGTTGCAGTCCAAAGGGTGGATATGGGAATGATGGAGAAGGAGGACATCAACCAGGAACTTTGACCAGGGTCTCTTGTCTGAAGAGATGAAACCAAATCATACGTGTCAGACAGTTCAAGGGCATGAGAGCAGGAAGATGAGGAGATACTACACAGCCTCATCATCAGTGAACAATCTAATTAGCAGAGCAGATAAGAAATATCTGCCTGTGTGGCAGAGGAGGAACAGCTTTTTTTTTACTAAAGCAACTTCACAGTAGTTTTAGAAAGAATTCATTGGGATCCAGGGAGGAGCCAAGAGAAACTGTTCTGTTTAATCTTTCACATGAGATGATGCTAATCCCTGGTAACTAGCACTGTGGACACCAGTGAATCCCTATTTCTTAAGTAGGAAAGAAAGTTTGATTGTGTTTATCACAGCATGACATAAAATCTCACCAGTCTGGATTTAAGTACCATAAATAAAAAGACAAAGCATTACTTTCTAATGCTCTTGCATGCAACATGTGATTGCAACTTATATTGACAGCATTAGCACTGTGCAGTTCTTGAATAACAGTTTATTTCTGATTGATAATCAGCCACTCAGGGTATATGAGAATTTTTCACAATCTAGTGCATGAATAACTTTAATATGACTTCAAATGGCACTGGTTTGGAATAACTTCAGTTTTCTGCTCCATACTCAGAAATCACAGCTGTCAGGCCTACCACATTTAAAGCTGGAATACACTGAACTGGAGCACACCACTGACTTGTGAGAATTAACTTGTGATATCCAGACTCATCCTTAGCATTGCCTTTGAATGAGGGTACAAGCAAATAGCTCACCTTTGTAACCTGTTGGCTCGTGAGGGATGCCAGTTGTAAAATTTGAGGATTTTCTGTTGTGTGCCAAGAGAGCTGGACATGCTGACCCAGGGCTCCTTGGAAGAAGACCCTAATCGCTGTCCTAAGACTTTGCCATCTGTAAGGATGGTGTTTTAGGAAAGAGCGAAGAAACACGTATCTCATACAAGAGGGGCACTGTTGCAAACACTTGAATTGTTGTCCTTTGAACAGCAGAATTTCTCAGGTCTGAAGTTCTGCAGTGACAACTGCAGGAGAGATGGTCTCTGACCTAGGGCACTTCAGGCAGGTTGGAAGCTTCTTGTACGTGCTGTGACAGGGTGTGGATCAGACCCAGGATATGTTGTACACAGTGGATTTGAGCTACCTCTCAGGGTGGGTGCTCCCTGGGTATACATGTAGCCCCCTTGAAACCCACAAGTTGGGCCCAAAGCACACAAATGAGTAGAAGATATTTAATGTCAGTTAATCAGTACAAAACCAGTATGGCAGGTAAAACAAAATGTAGAATAAATGTCTAAACATAAAGATCAGCTTTAAAATTTGATCTGTATTCTAAAGCCCCAAATTCTTTTTTGCTGCATTGCAGATCTCTCTCTATGCACGTTCTCTATATCTCCCTCAAGCTAACAAGAGCAAAAGTGGTTTCCCAGCAACCAGAGTTAAAAACAGCTTTTCTTCTGTTTCTTTTCCTACACAGGATTTATTCTATTAATTAGGTTACTTCCAATTAACCTGCATAATCTTATAAGGGTCTCTGCTAATACCACAGCTATTGGGGGAAGTCTGTAAGGCCCAAATTCTCCATAGGTGTTCAACAAAATTAGTTCATGGAAGTGATTCTATGTTATTATTTTTATAGTGTTTTTTTAGGAGGGCGGGGTAGAGGCAGGAGAGCAGAATGACTAGAAAAAATATAATCTCTC
The DNA here is from genome assembly GCA_013397935.1 of Dasyornis broadbenti. Lineage (NCBI taxonomy): Eukaryota > Metazoa > Chordata > Aves > Passeriformes > Dasyornithidae > Dasyornis > Dasyornis broadbenti. Next base: position 2,874,536 of record VZRN01003941.1, read on the forward strand.
CTGGTGTTGACATTTTTAAAGTTATGTTTTGGCATAATAAAGTAGCCCCCTGGACAGAATGAGTGCATTTACCCCTGCACAAAGGGAGGGTAAATGCAAATGACTGACAAATGGTATAAGAAGGAAATGATGCTGGTTCAGGGTGGGAAAGATGGAAAGGCAGTGTGTCAGCAGAAAGATCTCTGGGTGATAACAGAATAAGTAAAACTTGTGGCTTGAAGCCAGTGCCTTTCTCTGATGCTTAAGAGAGCTTTAAGTGTAAATCTCTGTGGAAATAACTAATGCGTGCTTATATCCAGTATTGGAAGAGCCTACAGGAAACAGGCTGCAGAAAAGTTAATTTTGTAGTTTTCAGCATATAAAGGGGTGATACCTGCTCTGAGCTTGTAAGCCTGGGAGCTGATGCTGAAAAGCAAAACATTTGCAGTTAATAACATTCATACTTTTTTTTTATAGGCAGAAGGACCCTGTAGAGTTCAAGACCATGAGTGGTGCCAAGACCAAATTAATTGAAATCAGTGCAGAGGCAAGCATTTCTTTGCAGAGTAGTAACAGTGACAGGAATTTTAGGGATTTCTTTTCATAAAAGTTTTAGATGTTTCAGAAATTCTCAGACTGAAGTAGAATCCTCTCATAGTGTAAGTAATTTCAAAGGCATCTGCTTTATGACTTCTTGCGTATCCTTCCTTTAATGTATGTAATGCTGCCCACTCCTAACAAACAGCACTGCTTTGATGCAGTAGAGCAATCCTGTGTTCCTTCTGTTTGACTAATACTGAGAAAGCAAAGTTCATTTCAATTTAAATGTTGATTTCACATTTTCATGGGCAGTTAGGCCAGTGGAGCAAAACACAGAATAACAATATTTAGAAGTTTTATATACAGCTTCCATTAAATGATAAAAAACCACTTTGTGCATATTGCACATTGCTACAATCTCTACCTTCTTGTGACCTCTGTCACAGAGGATTTAAATGTCTTATCCCAAGCCATGCAAGTGAAGAGCTGAAAAAGGATCTTACAGAAGTTACTGTCTGGAGAACAAAAGGATATATGAACTTCTGTGTCATCAAATGTAACATGCCACATATGGGAATAAACAATACAAGCCTTACAGAGGAAATTACAAGCTCTGTGGTGGTACTTCTCAATTAGAATGAGAGTTTGGGATTGTAATGCTAGTTCTAAGAAAGTATCAGCTGTATTTTACAACAGCTAAAAAAATAGTCAAAGCATTAAAAGGATAGAAAACATGGTGACACCACTGTGAAAGTCTGTGGATTATATGTGGACTTCCATGTGCATTTCTGGTCCTGTTGTCTCTATAGGAATGTTTTAGTACTGGAAGAGGTTCAAAGGGGGACAGCAGTAATGATCAAAGGTTTGGGAGTGATAGAAAGGGCACACAATTCTGAATAGCATGAAGGTGGTGGTCAAGGTTGGGTTCACTTTCTCCTCCACTTGAAGAATGAAGGGTCATCCAGTGAAGCTACTGGGAGCCAGGAAACAAAGAAAGGGAGCTGGCTCTTCATGCAGAGGGTCCACTGATCTGTGAAACTCCTTGGCAAAGGATGTTTTGGGTACAAGAAGTTTAATTGGTTGAAAGGAAGAGTGGCTCAGCACTTACAAGGGTAGTTACTAAATGAGCAAATTGCAGCAGACTCAGGAAATCCCCCTGTGCCCAACGTGGTCAGAGCTTAGGAAAAATTAGGGAGAGGCATTGTATTTGCTTGCCCTGATCTTACCGTTTCCTAGGCAACTTCATGTCACCACTACTGGAGACCAAACACTGGTTAGATGGACTTGAGATCTGAGTCAGTACAGCCATACTCATATTTGGGTAGCAGCAGTCACTTGCATGTGCTTGAGACTTCCCGGTTCTCATTTCAGATACAACATCAACATGAAGGTGGTGAGTTTTTATCGTTCATAATGAATTCATTTTCTTTTTAAGGCTCTGACAAATGGACGCATCAAGAAAGGAGGCTGTTCAAAGAGGCATTGTCCACCTACAGCAAAGACTTCATATTTGTACAGAAAATGGTAAGGTTATTTCTGTTCTGTCAGTTGTTGGGTTTTTTTTCTTTCTCTCTATTCTGTTCCTCTTCGTTTTCCCTCCAGTGCCAGACCAGCTCATTGCAGGCATAGAGGCAGCAGTGGTTACAGGAACACCAACAGGACTGGTATATTCATTGGGCATACCTGTGCATTAGGTACCAGTAAAAAACAGTTACAAATAAATAAAAGCTGTTCCTCTTGTTATTACATGTGAAAGTTTTCACACCTGGAATCTAAATCATGGCATTCTACATGTGGGACAAGTGTAGGTTTCCATTATCATCATCTAGTTCTCTGGCAGTCTGTTACGAGGTACCTGAGTCACTGGCATTGAATCTGGCACCAGAAAGGGTTTGAAACCTCTTAATAAAGAGAGAACATGTTTGGGCTTATTTTTCAAGTTCTGCCACAAAGCAGAAAAGACAAGGTTATAAATCTCAGGGCACAATACTCTACTTGTTAGCTCAAGTGTTGAAAAATATGTGGGTTTATGCGAATCAAGTCTTAATTCCTAGATTTCTCAGTGGTACTGTACACTTGAGCTACAAAAGGAGATTCTGAGTCATTACGTGTCTGGAGTCTAGAGAATCCCAGAGAAATCTACTGAAGCTGAAAAAGTCAACACAAATTTTACTGAAAAAATATTTTAAAATAATTATTCTACAAGAGTATTCCTGTTATAGTCAAACTGCCTTTGTTTTTCTCCATTTGAATGCTTGAGTAATAAAGTCTGCCTCTTGGAATATATTAAAATGGTGTTGAATGAAAGCAAAAAATTAAGATTGGACTACTTCTGTAATTCCTTAATTACAGGTTAAATCTAAAACAGTTGCACAATGTGTGGAATACTACTATACCTGGAAGAAAATCTTGCGTTTGGGACGGAAACACAGAACACGTTTAGAGAAAAAAAGAGACGAATGCTTGGTAAGTCTAAAAGAAGATGAGACAGTTTAACACTTGATAATTCTATTCTGTTTTGAGGAGGAGGTTGAATTAGGGTGGCATAGGTATCTTCCAACAGAAATTATTCCATAATTCTAAATTATGTTCTGTACAAACATTTTGTGACCTCAGCTACATTAAGATTTGTGTGGCTGGACTGCAACAAGATAAAAGTGTGTTATCTAACTGTGGTCCAGGTAAACATCTGTAAATTATGCTTGTGCCCATGTGTGCTCCTAAAGGCTGCTCTAACATTCGAGTTCAACTACCACTTGAGATGTGTTGGTTTGTGGGTTGGGGTTTTTTTGGTTGGTTGTTTTGGGGTTTTGTTAAAGTAACTTGACTACAAGTATAGCATGCATGGCCTTTCTAATGGCAAGAGGACAGCTCCTGGCATCTGTAGATCTTTGGAGCCAGAGCTTAATAATACAGATGGAGGCTGTTTTGAGCACTGCAGAGAAGCTTCATGTGCTACACTTTATCCAATAAGGGGTGGTAGTTCTAGCAAGACTAGAAGTTTATTCAGGATGGGAAGAAATACTGATGCTGGAAAGCACACTTGACTAAACAACATGCTGTTCCAGAACTGTACATGACCTAATATCCAGTGCTGTCTTTGACCCTATTTGTTGTATTTCTTACATGCACTTTCTATTTTAGACAAGTGGAGAAGAGGAAGTGTTAGAGGAAGATGAGGAGACCGAAGAAGACAGAAAGGAAGAAAGGGAAATGCAGAAGTCACCTGACCCACCAGCTATCCCTCTTGTTGGACCTATAGATCTGCCTGCCCTTCAGGGTCTCCCACTTTCTTCGTCCTCCTTCATCTGTGAAATGCCAAACTGTGGCGCTGTATGTGTGTTTGGTGTATTTAAGGGAGAGAGGGTGGTGGTGGTTGTGTGTGCAAACTAGTGAATTGTGATTTTGGAAACTGCGGGTTTAGATTACTCCTGGCCAGTGATTCCTCCTGAATATTTTTGTATTACAAAGATATTACAAGTATTTTGACTGCTTTTAATTCTTACCCCACAAAATATAAGCAGTTTGAGCTGTACAGAGAACTGAATTCTGAGATGATGCATCAGTTAGAAATGCTATAAGGCAACAGCTCCAATTAGGTTACACAACTTTAATAACAGGATAGCTCACTGCTTCTTTGTTTTATGATGATTAGCTTTAACTGTAGTGGGATATTGCAGAAATCAAGAGCCATTTGGCTGAGTAGATTGAGCGTATTAGACATGTACACTTGTTCTGTTATGATATGCATTCAGCATTCTACCTTCTGCAGTTCCTGTTCCAATGTTTTCTTGTGACTCTTTGGGATTTATGTTTTAGTGTGTGTGATTTTTTTCTTTCTTTTCCCCCTCCCCTCCACCCTGCTCGCTTGCCAGGTGTTCAGTTCCCGACAAGCACTGAATGGCCACGCTCGCATTCACGGAGGTACGAACCAGGTGACGAAAACACGCTGCATCATTCCCGGCACTAAGCAGAAATCTGGTACGCAGAGCGGATACTGCTCCATCAAGAGCTCACCTGCCCACAGCACAACAAGCGGCGAGACCGACCCAACAACAATTTTTCCTTGCAAGGAGTGTGGCAAGTAAGTGTGACTGTCTGCAGTACTGCATTGTGTTTGCCTGTTTAAATTCCAGATCAGTGGAGTTGTGAATAAATCTTTTATTTTGCTCTCATGGTATCAGAAGCAGTTTTGCACCTAGAATGATATGTCCTCTTAACAAAACTTCTAGAGATGGGTTTGCATGACATTTTGGATGTGATGACCCTGCAGTATTTACTCCTATTTCTATATCTGACATTCCAGCTTCCTGCTTCATCACAGACTTGGATGTGACAGTGGACAGCCTTTTCTGTGTTTCTGTGCTTGAGTTTGTCCATCCTAATGTAGTATTCCTTCACTTTTTTGCTGTTACGCAAGATGGTTGTGAAACCAACACAGGGAGAATTAGGATGTGCATAGATACTGGAGAAGGTGTGGGAGCGACAAACTACCTCTGGCAGAGTCAGAGTAGGCCATTTTGATACCATCAGGATGTATAAATCTGGTAATATGTCCCTGAAATTCGCACCATGGCATTGCAGACTTCACTGACTTCTATTTCAGGACAAGGAAGCAAATGTACTGATAAGTTGTTGAGTCTTTTTTGGCTCATTTCATCAAAAGCAGTGCATTTTTATCTGATTTTCTTTTCCTTTAAAATTTAGGGTCTTTTTCAAAATCAAAAGCCGCAATGCTCATATGAAGACTCACAGACAACAAGAAGAACAGCAAAGGCAGAAGGCTCAGAAAGCTGCTGTGGCAGCAGAAATGGCAGCCACTATTGCAAGAACTACTGGGCCAGCTGGGCATAGTTTGATCCCCCTGGATCACATGAGTCTGGTTAAACATGTTGAAAATGTTGGTGACATTGATGATGATGTTGTTCCGGATCTGGGTGATGTCATGGAAGAGAATGAAGTCATGGATGCTGACCTCTTACTGGATGATGAAGATCCAGATCTACTGCAGGATGATGCTGAGTTGTAAATATAGTTGTTTGATAGACAGCTACTGAGCACACCCTGAATGGATCAATCAGGAAACGTGGACTGCTTGTTTATTCCCACTGATTGTAAACTACCTGTTGAAAATTATAATTCTTTTATCCAGGTCTAGAAAAAAAATCTGCTTTTTTCCCTTTTTTTTTATTAATTTGTGTTTTGGGGGAAGAAATAAATAATTGGTACAAATATTCTTATAAAGTGTTTTTATCTGAGCTCTTTTTGCTGATAACTTCCAAGGCCACTAATTACAGAAGTTCATGGTTCTGCTATCACTTCCTTCCAGATGGTCCTGGTAGAATCTTTAACTCTTCCAAGTTTCATTTTACCCCAATTACAAGAATAAACTTCACACACTTCTGATGAAACATTTTTTTTGCCTATATTGGATCATTTCCAGGATCTTCTAGAGACTAAATGTCATCTCTCTTAAAGATAGGATTACATTCTTTGTCTTTGTGCTGTCGTTTTAAGGGAGATGAAGGAAGAAAAATCTAGTTCAACTGTGAAAGAGTTAGTAATATTGCAGTACATTTTCCGTTCTGTCTTGGTTACACAGGACGTTTTAGCCCTTCCATTTTAGCAAGGTTTTGATCTGCTGTTTTTAAAATTACCTAAATTCAAGGATTGAAGTAGGAAAGTGATTGTACTGTGGTTCACATTATCTGATGGGAACACTGAATCAGGAACACTGCCTTGGTAATCAGATTGCACTGGAGATATTGTCGCATGACAATAAATCACACTGTGGAAAAGCCATCTCGGTGGTTTTAGAGGAGTGTGTGCTTGAGTAATGCTTGCTCTCTGATCAGGCAAACACAGGGAAGCATTCTTGACATTGGAAAAGAGACTGATATGCCTTCAGCACACGTTAGTTATTACTTCTACGGATAATGTGTTATTCTTGTGCCATTTTCAATCCTCTTCCATTACATCAAATTCATGTGTTGTTTATTTATTATAAACATACTGCAAAGGTGAGTTGATGTGGCTGTTTAATGACTGTTTCTCCTCCCTTAGGTTCAGGTCGATGTGCCGGACACCTGACACAGTTTATATAAATTTAGATTTGGTTCTCTGCTTAAATAGGATATAGAAAGAATTGTACCTTGCAGAATAAAACAATGAAGGAAGAAATGGAGTTAGGTTAGGTGGACCTTTAATTACAGAATATGAATGCTGATTTCAGAGCTTTCACAGGCAGCAGCACTGATTTTCTTGTGAATTTTGCACAGTAGAGAAGTATTGTTAACTTTATAAAGTATTTTATAAGACTTATTTCAGATCTTCCAGGCTTCAAGTTTGTTTGGGGTTTTTTTAATGGATTGGTTTTTCTTTTATCAGGTTCTTTTTGCCATATTCCTAGTATCTTCAGCAGAATCTGAGGGACGGTGGGTCTTATTTTCTACTGTCTTTCTTCTTATTTAACTATGCAAAATGAGGATAAATCACAGCACTTTTATAGGATTACCGGACCACACAAGTTCAAAACCAGTGGGACCCACTGACAGAGAGAGGTGCCTTCTCTGTCAAAGCCAAATATGTGAAGCCAAATGACCTGAAGTTTGTACTTAAGGTTGAATGTTCTGATACTAAAGAACAATCCTTCAGGAGAATGGAAATAACGTCTCCATTTCTGGTTAGTGAAGTTCCTGTGTACATGGTTGTTTTAGTGTTTGAGGGGGTTTTCCAGAGGTTTTTGCAGCTGGTTTTGACCAGTGGGTGGAATTTTCACTCCTGTCACATAAGAGGTGATAGTCTCAGTCATTGTACCCTTGAGTTTCAGGAGATCAGACAGCAGCAGTCTTTCTTTCCCAACCTGCCACTCAGCACATTGCCAAGCAGTTCCTGTCTGTTCTGTGACAATTTTGCTTTTACAGGGGCCACATACAACCCAGGTTCAGCAGACTGGGTGCTTAGCTATGTGCCACCAGCAAAGACCCACTGACAAAAACATCTCTTAGATAGTGAGAGTCTTCTTGGTTTGCAAAGTGGAGGCCTTTGTGAGCAGTAAAACGTTGACTTTCAGCAGCCTGTGTTAGAAACAGCCCAGCAGAGTCTACTCTTCCCCTCCCAAACTTGTATAATTTTGAACTTTTAAGGATCTTTGTGAGAAAGGCTCTACACTGGAAAATGGACACGTTTTCAGATTCCATTGTTAATGGTGGGAAAAAACTGTTTAAGCAAAATGATGATTGAAATCAGAGCTGTGCTTGAAGAACTGGGTGAAATACAGTAGAAACTTACAGAGTTGATTCTGAAGTGCAGCTCTGTTTTGAGGAATCTGCAGTGGATTTTCTTAGTAACAATTGGACAGGATCTGTGCTAAACTTATTACCTACAAATATATATACACACATATGTATGCCTGGTTCAGTAACATTAATCAGGTGCTGTTTTACTGTACAGCCAAGAATATAATAGAACAACGATAACCAAAGAAGTTATTCATAAAGGAAAAAGAAGAAATGCACATTTCCTAAGCAGTACATTATTTAGGCCTCAAACATTGACTTCGTCATTATTAAGTGTTGCCTTGGCTGATGTTAAATGTGCTGTTCTGCCTATTTGTACGTGAGTTGAACATAGTTTTGTTTCAGAAAACTTTTTTCTTGCTGATGGTTGATGATGGAATACTATTCAATATTGGATCTAGTCCTCTTTGATAAAATCTGTACATACAGAAAACATATTTTATGAGAAAAATCTTATTTTCAGTATTTAACTGTTATTTTATTAGAAGATGGTTATGTAAATATTTTAGGCGTTTTAGTGTAAAAAGCAGACTGTAATTTTAGGTGGCAGAGGAAGTAACAAAATAAAAAAAAAATATACATTTGATAGAGCTTGTGATTTATGCTGGTTTCAGGTTCCCGTTGTTAGCATTTGACTTGCACACAGCTTAATTTCAGGTTACTGCCTGATTGTGTGTATTTAAGGATGGTTTAGTGGCATAAATTATTGCCTTTTTATTCCCCCACCCCCTTTAAAGATTTGGTACCGATCAGAAGCTGTGTTTTATTATTAACTGCTATTTGTATGTGTAAAAAGAAAGGGGTTTATGTGCCATTTCTAGTAATTTTTATATTTCGGTAAAATACAGTCGGATTGGGTTTTGCTCTAACGGGCTTGTATACCTTTTTCCAATATTTTTAAGAGCGGGGAGAAGGTTCAAAACTAGGGTTCGTGTAATTGGTTTTGCTGTTGGTTTGTTTTTTTTTTTTTTTCAAGGATTCCAGGGGAACAGGACGGGGAGCGACTGTGAGGGGACCGGGTGCCGCTGTTGGCGGGAAGCGGCTGAGGGGGAGCCGCTGCTCCGTCGGTGCTGCCCTGCGGCAGCGCTCGGGGGAGGCGGGAACCGGGGCGGTGAGCTGAGCTGGGAGCTCGTAGAGCTCTTTCGGCACCTCCGAGCTCCCAACTCGCCTCCGCACGGCCGAGCACTTCGCCACCACCTCAGCCTCCCCAGCGGGGGAAAGAGGGAGGGGATGCGGCCGCTCTTCTCCTTCCGGGCGATGGAGGGCGGGCTGGGGCGGAGCCAAGATGGCGTCGGGCTGGCTGTGGCGGCGGCTCTGTCAGGTGCGGTGTGTGAGGGGAGAGGGGAGCAGGGAGCTCCGTCCTCCGCCTCGTGCTTCTCCTCGGCGTCTTCATTCCCGAGGGGTGTGGGAAAAGGGGACATGGCAAATGTTATCCTTCGGGCTGCAGGAGGGTTGGGGCTGTATGTACAGCGTGGGGCTGTGTCTGTGCACACCATCATTGCCTGGTGGATCCTCAGAATTCTGCAGTTCTGTGGTTTTCCCGCAGTTAGTCCGGGTGGAAGGGATAGTGAAGAATAGGTTACTTGGATTTGGAAGTCATGCGCTAGGCGAGTTTCTAGTCTTAAAAGTTTCAGAGCTTGGAAGTTATAACCTAAAATAATGGGAAAGCGTTTTGCATTGCCAGTGTTTGCTATTTTGGACTTCAAAACAATGATTGCTTTCTCTCAAGTTTAGAAAATTGGATTTTCTGAAGCCCTAAATGCTCTTCTGTGTATGCATTGTATTCTGGACTTGCTTTTCAGGCATCTGTCTCCCCCTGACACTTCAGAGTCTCTCAGCCAAACAAAATTAAGGCTATTTTGCACTAGGAGAGGGGTAATTATGTTTTGTACAAAGTCTTTGTTCACAAAGGAAATTGAATTCTGTTATGTTGCAGTCTTTGAGTGTCTTTTCCACCTTCTATGATGGCCATTGGCAAAAGCACATCATTAAATCAGAGAATGAACCTGCTAAAATACATTTTCCTGCCCATTGAATGCCATCTCTGCCACTGAGGTATTCAGTGCACATTTGTCAAAATGTGCACAGAGTTTTGTAAAGAGAAAACTCTTCTGCCTCTTCCTGCAGTCATCTTCTTTGTTGGAAGCAGCATTTGTAGGATAAATAGTGACTGAGGAGGAATTACTTCAGAAAACAGCTTTGTTCACTACTGATGTATAATGAATGTATGATGCATCCTGGAAAAGGTTACGGATGTAATAGCATCATAGAGTCAGTTACCATGAGCAACTACAGTGAGATTACCTGGAAAAGGGTAAACTCTGCCTGTTTCCTGATGTTTTGATTATACAGTCTGTATAACTCTTGGGTGGTGTATCTTCTCTCATAAAGCTATGACTCCAACACGTGTCAAAAAAGACCATCAAGGGGCAAGAGAAATAACTAATTTGGCTTCAGCATTCTGCTGCAGCCCTGAGGTTCTGTTAAGCGAGTGAGAGTTCATTTTTTCCCCTGTCAAGTAGTCTATGACTTTGCCAAATTAAGAATTAGTGCAAGGAAGCTAGAAGACACATGATGTTCAGAAGGGAACAATTATTCTGGTACAAAGTATAGTAATGCTACATGATTAACAACTATATTCCCTTTCTAACACAAAAAAATCATGTTACCTTTTAAACATGATTCGCTTATTTATAAGAAGTATTTCTATTTAAATGTTCTCTTCAAAAGAACAAGTGTTCAAAATCACAAAGAACTTCTTTTTTCTGAAAAAAGAATAAATTTCCAGTTAAATTCACAAGTTGAATTTTTGCACTTATAGGATACTGTTTTCAGTTGCTTTTGTAATTCTTCCTTAGGCTTGTCACTTGACAAAATTAATATCTACTGTTCCAGGAAAGCAAAACCAAAGAGAAAATATTATTGTATACAGAAATGGGATCTGATGCCACAAAAATACATTTTTCTGTTAAAATTGGCTTTGTGATTGCTCTTCAGGTGCCTCAGTAGTAAGTGCATACTGTACTGTGCTCTTAACATGCTTCTTTTTTTAGGTGCTGTTGTATACTGAAATACATTTCCATACTCCTGTTTTCCTGTGTTCTCCAAAGGAGCAAACTTCTTAGTTTGTCATATCAGTGCCTAGGAATGTGCTGTGCTTTGGTGTGCAAAAAAATAATCTTTATGAGCCTGTATTAACTGGCTGCTTTCTGGTTTTGGGAAAAAACCCCACAACATAACCTATCTGTTTCATACAGGGATCAGCTTTTCCTGTCAGTTATGCAAGCAGAATTATGCAAAAGCAGTGTTTTCTTCTGTAAGTATAACAGCCCCTCCTCCTTGCACTGCTCCTCCATAGTCCCTGAAAAAATAAAATCCAACTTTAGCAACTTATTTTATGCTTTCCCCATATTTCTAGGAGCTCCAACTTGATGGGAGCACGGCTGGCTGGATCCCATGTTGATACACAGGAGCCTAAGACTAATCCTTTGGTGAGTCTTCTGTAGCACAGTTTTTTCTATATTGTCTTAGTAGTAAAGAGGATGTTCAGAAAAACTTGAATTCCTTTCTTGCAGCTTTTTAAAGTTCTGTCTCAGTGATGTCAAATTTGCCATAGAGAAAGAAATGATTTAGATTATTGGTATTTGAGATCATCTGGGGTTTTTTCCCAACAAGATTTTCTGTAGTTCACATTTGCCTTTTAGTAACTTTCCCCCTTTTATATGCAGCTGTAACTCCTTGAAATACCAACTTTTTGGCCATACTCAGTTCAGCGCCTGCGGCAGCTTAGCAGCCTTTTGACAAGGGCTTCAGAAACATCTGACAGTCAGTATTAGATCTACAGTGCTGATCCAGCCTTCCTGCTGTGTCTGGTACATGCTGGATTTAGTGTGCTAAACTGCCTAGGACTAAACCTTGGGGGAAATCAGCACTTCTGCACTCTAAGGCTCTTCCAGATGATCAGTGAGCCCAGACCATCAGAAATTGAAGCTCAAACTGAAAGTCATAAACTTGCACTTGTACAAACATAAAGGATAATACATCTGGGGAAGCTAACTGTGTTTAAAGTAGTCTTAGAGCTGACTTAATAAAGTGAGAATTCTAGTTGCTGTCCATAATGTTCTAGTTAATTTCCATACCCAAGCAAACTCTGAGTGTTTCAGGTATTCGCACAGTGCTATATAAAATACAAATATTGCTGCTCTAGACTTGCTTTAACAGTGAGTTTCGTTCTTACTATTGCTGGTGTTGTCCTTCTTATATTTATCTGGCATTCCTTTTTTTGGATGAAGAAATTGTACCTAAATGTTCAGAAGTTAGCTGTCTCTTCACACTTTGCCTTCCCTGGCAGAGTGAGACCTGTCAGTCAAGGTAATACAGTCAGACTCTGTTAGGTAAACTAAAATAAACAGCTAAACAGGTTGTGGGGTGTTTTTCGTCTTTTATAAATGGGGCATGCAAGCTAAGGAAATACACAGTGCATGCATTAATTAAAGGGAACATGGTGTGATAACTCTTGTCCTTTCTTCAAAAATGCAGGTATCTATTTCAGATGAGCCAGAAACACTGTACAAGAGACTGTCCATTTTAGCTAAAGGGCACGATAAAGCTGTGTTGGACAGCTATGAATATTTCGCAGTGCTTGCAGCTAAAGAACTTGGCATCTCTGTTGAAAAAGTGTAAGTAATTGATGTGTAGAGTGATGTGGAGTCAGATGATTCTCATGTCATCTACTGTAATTCAGGTCCTGTGCTTAGAAGTTTGGTTTTTTTGTTTTTTTTTTTTTTAAATAAATGGCTATAATCTGACAGGGTTTTTTTCTCAGATTATAGATCTAACACTTCTTTGATGGCAGGACAGTGATGAGAAAGGAGCAGCAGCAGTGCACTCAGCGCTGTTGTAGTGGAAGTGCTTTTTATCTACATGAAGCATATTGACAGTACTTTGAGTACAGCTGTCAGTGTTGTAGCTTCCCTGACCTAATGCTGGTTAATACCTGCATGCTAACCATGCCAGTATGAGCTAATAACACTGTACCAGTGTATCATATTTCCTTGTAGATTTTCTAAATATCAAGTGAGAACAGAGATTTCAGCATAATCTTTGATATAAACTTGTATTACCATCCTTTATATAACATGAAATTTTCTTCTTCTCCTTGCTCAGAGATAAACCCCCAAAGACGATAGAACGATTGACACTTCTCAAATCTGTACACATTTACAAGAAGCACAGAGTTCAGTATGAAATGAGAACACATTACATGTGCTTAGAGGTAAGAAAGAAAGAAAAAATCTTGTTCTAGGTGCACAATTCAAAGATATTACTAGATGCTGATGCAAGAGTGAAAACAGGTTACGGAGGAGAATGCAAGGGAATATTGGAAAACAGCTGCCCTAGTTACATAAAATGTAACACAAGTTATTGTGAATGCACAGCCTACATAATTTTTGGACCAAAAAGTTTATTTTGACTATTATCTTAACAGCTGAAAGAATAGCAAAAAGGAAATAAGGTAGAATTGAGGGTTACCTTGTTGTGTGTTATGCTCTTGGTTTCCAAAAATCATTGGGATGGGAGTTTTCTCAGGAAGGGAAGAAGATGCAGCTTAATCATTGGCATTGCCAGTCAGTAAGGGTTCTGTTCGCTGTGAATTGGTTTGATATTTTTAAATAGACATAATTTTCACCCTAAGCAGCATCATGTGGCAAACTAAAACTGCAGTAGGAAATAGCAGAAAGGAAGCATAGACAAACCACCAGCTCTGTGGCTGATGACACAGACATTGGTATGGTTTAGAATGCAGCTGTGGTTGACTTTCTTAGAAAAAAGGTTTACTGCCAGCATTTTGTGGCTCCTGTGTGTCTTACTGTATATTTGCACAGTGCTTAGCAAAATGGGACTTTGTTTAAGTCCCCAGACATTAGTTCAGTACAAGTGGCTGCCCACAGACCATAAGCACTATTTTTGCCTTCCAGGAAAAGCTAAAAGATCAGTGATTCAGTGGAACCGGGAGAAACTAAAAAAATCAGTATTTCAATGGAACTCTGGGTTGCAGGATTTATAACAGGCTTGAACTTTAAGAGTATAGAATAGCTGGTAATTCTTGCATAACCTGTAATTAATTTCATCTGATACCTGCAATGTTGAGATCCACCACTTCCATCATAATCAATGCGTGTAGTCTTAGGCAGCAAGTGCAGTTCTGTGTAGTGAAGTAACTACTTCAAACTTTCATGGGAGTTGAGTATAGATCAACAGTTTCTCTTCAATATGATGGAAGCTGCCTTCCTCTAAGATGTTTGGTCCCCTAGCAAGAGCTAAAAAAGCTAGAGAAAACTTTTTTTTGTATTCTCTTTGTAGTATTATTAATAGTAGTTCATTAAAAAAATTCTTTATTTTTTAGTTAAAATACCTAACAAGCAGTACTGCTGCAGTTTACTTGGAGTATGTGCAACGAAACTTACCTGAAGGGGTTGCCATGGAAGTGAAAAAGGTCAGTTTCCACCCCACGTTATTAACTCCTATGAGCCCTGATGCAAGTACCAATAACTGTGGAAGTTAGAAAGTCAGCCAGGAAAATGGGTGTAGTTTGGAAGGAGCATTTTCCAGAGTGTTATGTGGTAAAGAGGCAGTATTGCTTGGAAGTGCCACTAGGTGGCATTTTAAATCTGATTCATATCTCAAACCAGAATAAATGAAGTTATAAAATACGTAAATAAATAAATAAGTAAATAAAGATGTTAGCTATCTGGTGCAATAAATGGTTGTCTTGCTTTCATTTTAGACTAAGATAGAGAAAATACCTGAACACATTCTGAAACCTGTTTGGGATACACTACCTCAAGCAGAAGAAACTGAAGTCAAGTCATGAACACATCAGGTACTTGGCTCCATTAGTACTGAAATTCTTTGCTCCTGTAAACCTAATTAGTGCTGAGACAGTCCATTGTTAAATAAAGGTTCTCTTATAAAGAAATTTTATAAACTCTTATTTCATCAAGTTATTCTTGCTCATAACTCTAGTACGTATAGACTGAACAGCTATAAAGTGAAGAAGTTTGACTGTGCTCTGTGATAAATAACTATGGTAACTTACAATAATTTTGTCAAAAGGTAAAATTTAGTTTTACTTATATATGCATATATATAAGTGTTTATATATGCATATATATAAATTCACCATCTCCTTTTGACATTAGACAGCTTCTGAACTCTGAAATACTTCAGAGGTTCCTATGGATCCTATCTATTGATCATCTCCTCTCATTTTCAATCAGAAAATTTTTAGTTGTATTTTAGAGGAAGCTAATAAAAACCCAGTGCTTCGTACAATTTATAAACATCAGTATCTGAGCATGCTGTATTGTGTTCTTAGGAGTCAGACATCCAAGGCTTAAATGATCCCTGTCTGAAGTGCCCACTTTTGCATCCACTTTTGCATCCATATAGCAAAACTACCAGGATCACCAGTTTCATTCCATGAAACAAAGGCAATGTATGCCACATGGGATGTTCTGGGCATCACAGCAAAGCTTTTCTACCTTGCTAGAACTTCAGTTTGAGTATGAAAGAGTCAAACCACTGTCACTATTGCTGTTTGTGTAAACTCACACTTACCTCTTAAGGACAGAGGGAGAGGTTTTTCAGACATGAAATAAATCCTTAGGATCAGTTCAGTATCAGTTCAGTATCACAGCCTTTTTTATGAAGGAAAGATGAAGAGAAGACTTGGCAGTATTCAGTGGCAAAGCTTGACTTCCATATCCACTAGCCTGCAGTCTCACCCTATAAACAGAACTCGGATTCTTAACACTGGTGCTCTCCCCCCTGGCTGATATTGCATTAGCCTCATGTAGCAAACAAGTTTAAGCCAAGTCAGTCATTCAGAGGAGATCTATAGATGTTTGGATAAGCTAAGGCTCTGTCTTCCTTGATGGTGTGCTACTGTATATGCACTTAGGCAATGATAAACTTTCAACATAATTACCTTTGCTTTTCCTCTCCCTGTAATCCCAGTTTCTTTAAAATACAGGAATCAGAGAGGTATTTCATTTACAGAAAAAATCTGAGAAAAGAAAACAAAACCCTTTAATGCAAACTATTTATTTGTTCAGGTCGGTGCACACAGCACATGGAACGATTCATTTCTGCTATGCTTTTGCATGGTAAAAGGACAGCATTATGGCATTTGGGGTTTTGCATACCTGTCCCACTGCTCCAAGTTGCTAGTTCTCGTAATAAAATGTACCTTTCTTTCAAAATGCTATGCACTGAACTACTAGAAACATCAGTGATAAGAAGTGCAGATATTCTTCTTTCGACTTAAATAAACTGCCAGTAGATACTATCAAAAAGCACACAATCAGTGTATCACATCTGCTGATGCAAGGTCTTTCATACATCACCATGTTATCATCACTCATCTTTCATTCCCCCCACCGTATAAATATTAACTCTTCCTTGCCGTGGTATTAGAATATATTTCCAGTTCAAAATAAGGGTTTTCCTACTCTTGTCTACTGAAAATATTCATTGGGTTTTTCCCCTAAACCATTAGAGTATAAAAGTTTCACCTTGTGCTCAGATAAAGTTACAGTATCTACATTATGGAAGACACAGTGATATAACTGAGTAGCAGACTCCAAACATGTACAGCAACTTCAGATACCTGTAACTGGCTGGAGCTGCTTTAGCGTGCGGTGTTGACACTGCTAAGAAATGAAAGAGCAGAAGCCTTAGTTTGCCATCAGAAATCAAGTGCAGTGATGAAACTTTCCAACCAAACTATCGTTAGGCATTATGCAAGAGGGAAATAAAAAGTTAAAACATAGATTAGGTCAGTGGCTACTTAAGAGAAAAAGAAATTCTAATGTTTTAAATAGGGTTGATTTTAAAAGGACCAGTTCTTTCCTAATGTTGGCACCCACCCAAAAGTAGAGAAAGTCATAATACAGAAGGATCTCATTCAAATCTATCCATTTACTTAACCTGTCCCAATGCAGGGTATCAAAATTTGGAAACTCTGGCCTTATATTCTCTCTGTTTTCAACAAACTGGGTGTGGATGTACTGCAGAACTAGTTTGAAACACTGAAAAGAGGTTCTTCTTGGTGGCCACAGAAAGCTGAGGGCTCCATCCCCTTCCTTGACATTCAGTTTTCCACTTCTGGCATACAATCTTGCAGTTAAACTCTCTAGTGCATTAGACATGCTTCTACAGAAATGAGCATGGGTTTTTTGAACTTATGTTGCTATGGACAGCACATGGATGCAGGCAGCTTATGTGGTTGGTGTACCGTGGATCTTTCTCAAATGCTCAAATGTTAGCAACATGCTGCCCAACAGACTAAAATTTTAAGATCTATTACATTTTAGGTACCACCTTATTCTCTGTATTCTGCATTTCTCCAGTGTGTAAACTTGGTAATTCTTTAAAGAAGACTAAATCATTATAGGGTTTTTTACATTGGTGATACGTTATAGTAACGGCAGTGTAAGGAATTACAGCATCAGTAAATATATCAGCTGTTTGTCAAAAGAATTGCGACTTGATTTTCAATGACATCACTCAAAATACAGCTCATACTGGCAAAAACCCCCCAACAAAACAGTGGCAAACAGTTTCTAAACTTACTTTCCATCAGCAATGTAAGAGTATTAGGCTAAATATGGCTGAGAACAGCTGTTTAATATGAAAGCCCCCAGCAGTTCTGTTCTGAACTAAATTAGTTTTGCTTAATAATAAGTAAACAAATAGCTTGAGGATGTAAGTAATAAATATTTGCCTGAATAACATTTTGTTGATCACTAATGCTAGAGAAAGAGGAATAAGGAAGTTATAAAAATCTGTCACCTTCAATATGGCCATGCTTCAAAGGGTGTCACCATTCAGAAGAAAATAGAAGCATTGTTTCACCAAAAACTCATGCCACTTCCCTATATGCTACAGTCCATTGTATAACTTGCACTTCTAAGTAACTTAAGGCATAATGATTTTAAGTTTTAGCTCTCCATTCATCCATTTGGATAGAAAGAGTGTGATCAACACATTTATTCCAATTAAAAACATACACTGAAATGAAAAAGTCTCTCAAGGGAAAGGGCAAAAGCAGGGGTCGAAAAGTGGGTGTGAAGAAAAGGATGAAAATGAGTTACTGCAAGACAAAAGAGTGAAGGCAATAAGCCAGCAAGGAGGAGTCTGTTATGTTCAGATGAGTAGAGTTCTCTAAAATAAAGGAAGTGGCTTTTATAAACCATCTGTCTCTGGAACGTCATACAGATAAAAGTGCTGGAGATACACAGGTAGCAGCAGCAGACTTCTGCTGATGGGGTTTAGTTGCGGTTGCTGACAGAATGGGGTCAGCAGAACAGATTGCAAATAATGCAAGCTTTTCTCCTTTCTTTTCTTTCCAATATTATTGCTGGAATCAGAGATGCTGGTGCGTAAGAAATCTGTAAAAAGAACATTGCTGGTGACACGTTACCATGTTAGCAACTAGGAGCTCCAGGGTAACTTTACAAGTTCATTTAGAAATTTGATTTAAAATTTCCAAGTGGAGCGATCTAATTTAAGAAAAGGATTATCATATACCCACATGTATCACTGGGTGATTATATGTTCTCTGGTCTATGGGATATCAGCATCCGTGCTGCTTTACTGCCCATGTCTCACCACAGAGAAGCTGAGATAGTCATTTCCTGGGGAGCACATCTCCTAAGACATGAATGGCACCACAACATTTTAAGTAGTTTAATCGTAAACACCAAATACTGCCCAAGTAGGATCCTTCTCACACAAGGAGTAGGGAGAAGGGAGGAAAGAGTTGAGCAGAAAGAGGGGAGCAATCCCAGGAGTATTATTGGTTGCAAGGGTTAAATTGAAGTCAGGATGGAGGGAGGAAAAGGGGATGTCAGACATCAAGCTGCAGCGCCAAATTTTCTAATCTGCTACAAAAACTTCCCAGTTCTGGTGAAAGGAAGTGTGAATAAGTGGCCACAGAAGCAAGTGCTGGCATTCAGAACATCACAAAGGAATGAGATTCATGCATTTTTAATTCATAAGGCAATATTGAAAAGCAGACCAAAACTCCACCAAATAGTATGGAATACCATCATAGCCAGAATTCTGGAAAGAGTCTACAAACAACATTGGAGTCCAAGCGATAGCCTTACTCTCAGAAAGGTCCTGTAATTTTTACCTTTTTAACACACAAAAATACAATTCCCAAAGAGTTGCTGAGCTCTCTTGATTCAGCTCTGAATAGAAGCCTGCTTTTGCTGCTGTCTCCCAATGCCAAATTGCAAGTCAACAAGAAAAAATTTTGCAACATAAAAATATATTGCCTTTTTCACACTGTTGACAGAGGTGGGATTGATTGGCAATATTTTCCTCTTACAGAGCATGCTGCCAACTTCACCAAAAAATACTGGTAGTTGGAAATAATTTATTTTAGTCAGAGTTGTTACAAAACATGTTGGCTTTGACAGAACCTGCCAAGGGAATTTCTGCTGCTGGGCACAGCCAACTGCTGCTGCTGTCTGTCTGCTGCGGGGTACTGGCTAAAGCAGGTCGGGAGAATGGTTTGGCTTAAGACAACTTCCCCCACGCCACAGGGGTTTATTGAAGGGACAGACTGCGGGGTTAAACAACATGCCAGAGTAACTCCTGGAGGCTTCTGTGTAACTGAAGTGCAGTTAATGTACTTGCTTGCTTCAGTCAAATTCATGGGTGCCCTCAGGTCAAGATAGTCAAAAAGCTACAATCCAAATGCTAAACTATTTTTCCCTAAAATATTCCGTGCCTCCGTCCTATTTGGAATTATGTTGCTCTCACTTAGTTCTTTTACTCCCAGAGACAAACTGAAACCTACTGTGTGTGCTTTGCACATTACAAGACCATTTAGTAACCGCTCATTACTAAAGATAGAGGAGTTTCAGCTAGGTCATACAGCAATGGTGATACAAGGAATATAAAGAACTTTAAAGCAAAGAACTGAGTTTGCATTTACTTTATTTGAACAATTAAGGTCGTTTCTGAAGAATTCGTACATAGTAAAGCATTTAACTTCACCCTTAAGCAGCGCGCAGTTAGACGCCGCAGTGACATGTTAGAAGAGCCAGAATTTAGTGGGGTTCCAGTTGGAGCTTTTGATTTCACCTTTTAGAACAAGGCAGTCTGACCATTAGGGACTTGTGTTGGGTCTCTTCCTCTAGCCTTACTGTAGAGGTTTTCCCAGAAAAGGAGTAATTTTTAGCAAAGCACCGCAGATCATGGATCAGTTGGAGAAGGTGCTGTAGCTCCACGAGTGTCCACCTGCGCTCCCTCAGCCCGCGAACTGCGCCGGGCCCCGGCGGCGCGGGGCTGGCCGGGCTGCGGGCTTGCGGTGCCCGCCACGCTGAGAAAGCGCCGCTCGCCGGCCTCACCACCGCTCCGGCAGCGGAAACGCGTCACGGCCCGCACCAAGCTCGGCTCGCGGGGCGCAGCTTCGGGACAGGGTTGATTTTGGACACAATCTGGAACAAGTGTTCCCTGCCGGTACTTTGTGTCCCCCAGCGTGGTTCGCAGACACACACGCACGCCTGCTCCCGGCACGGCACGCTGGCCGGCAACTGCGGGGCGAGGCCCGGCCCCACGGCTCACTCCCGGCCTCCGCGTCCCCTTCCAGCCGCCCGCGGCCCCGCCCTTCCACGGTGCGACGCCCATCCCGGCATCACCGGGCGGCGCCGGGCTGCGGGCACCGCCCCGCCTTGCGACAGCGCTGCGCGCCGGGCAACGCCGGGCACCGACGTGGAGCGGGCCGCGCCGGGATGGGCAAGCGGCGAGCCGGGCGGGAGCTGCTGCGCAGCCTGAGCAAGAAGCAGAAGAAGCACCTGCGGGAGTTCGGCGAGGAGCACCCGTTCTATGACAAGTGAGTGCCGGGCTGGGCGAGCCCGCGCGGGGCCGCCCCTTCTCCGCGATTCGGTCCCGGGGCTGCAGGGCCGAGGAGCCCCGCTCAGCCCGGGGCCGGCCTGGGCGGAGGCCGCTCCCTCTCACGCTTCGCCTGGGCTCCCGAGGGAAGGAGGGACGTTGCAGCTGCATGGCGCACTGTCGTTCATGAGCTGGGAACCTTGAAAGCCGAAGGGAAGGCAGGAACTCTCGGCTCGGAATATCTTGCAACAAACGTAAACTTTTGTGGTGCAGCCCGGAAGCTGCCGCGAGGAGTGGCGAAGCGGAAGAGTGCCAGGTGGGCTCCCATGTTGACACCAGGCCGGTCTTTTGGCTTGTCGTGGCCCCAGTTTTTCCACTGTTTGCTCAGTGCTCTTTTCTGATCTCGGAAAGGCAGTGAAAATAGAACAGCGAAGATCTGTGTGTCAAGAGCCATTCCCTCCTAGGGGGGGATACTCGTCTGTCAAAAAGACCACCTTCCTTTTGTACCCGCGTGTAAACTTACGAGGAAAGAGCTGCTTAGTCCAGATGCTGTGTGATCTGTGCGTCAGTGCTGCTGCTGTAATGCCTTAGGAGCCTGCGAGGAAAACACAGCTGGGTCACCAGTTTAACACTAAGTGATTATAGGAGCGGGCACACAGTGTTAAGGTTTGTTGTTTGTGTGTCCCCTGGGACCCTCCCGGCCTGTGTGTATTGGGACGGAGAGCAGAGCCCTGGCCTGCAGGAGAGAGAGCCCTGTGTGTCACCCTGTACCGAGACCCTCAATCCCGCGCAAGTCTCTGCATCTGTTTGAAGGAGTTGAACTTAGTTTAAGCCCAGCTTGTGCAGTGGCTTGTTTGAAGAATTGCAGTCCCAACACTGGTTAGTTAATGCATGTTTTCCTTTAGTTTGTGAATTTTTCCCATTTCATGGACCAATACTTATTGTTGGAAGTAGTCGCTGTCTCTGGTTAACTTTGTTGCAAATTACTCTTGTTGCTAGATTCTTGTAATTTCTTTTGAGACTTTATCTTCTGATCTAAGCTGGATTTTACTTTAAAGCTTTTATTGATCAGTTACAATGCTTGAGCACTTAGGCTTCGCTTAAGTGAGTGGTGACTCTTAAGGGTAAGTGCTCTGTCTGTTTCTTAGGGAGAAATGTGTGATGGTTTGGTTTTAAACTTCCTTTTAACTTCTTTAAACTTGTATAACTAATCAATTCACTCTTCCTCTCATTTCATTCATCCTGTGTATAACATCATTGACAGGGTAAGATATTTCAGTGCTTTCTTTTCAGGGTTTCTGGAAGACCAGAAGCAACTCAAATATGTGAACTGGTAATGTATTTTTATTTCTTCTTACTTTCATCTTTGTGTAGCTCAGTGAAGTGAAAAACTTAGCATTTTATGTTACCAAGTCTGCTTAGAAAACCAATGTTTAGGAGAAAAAGTTGAATGTGATTTTTGTGTGATTCTGAATTGTTCTCTGTAATGTCTAACTCAAAACTGTAATACCATGAGAGGGCAGAAGCAGCAGGAAATAACAGTAGTTCTTGACTTTTTTGTGTATTGCTTAGTCACAGTGAAAATTAGATTGCTTTAAGTTGTTTTAATAATATTGATAAACTTATTGTTGCCTGAGTTAGGAGACATTTTGTTCTCTGTTGTACAAAGAAATATGTTAATGCCATTACTCTTTTACAGATTGTCAGTGCTTTACTTTTCTTTCAGTCAGGATTTGGTAACCTCCTTCATCATCAGATTAATAAAACAAAGTTTCAGTTTGGAAAAATTAGTCTGTTTCATCTGTTTTCTTTAGCAATTTTGTGCATTAATATAGTATTTACTGATTTTTTCCTTTTTGGGCTAAAAGGAACTAAGAAAGGAGTAAATGGTGTTGTGTTGATACTCATAGTTCCACTATAGTTTTGGCTATAATCTGGACATTGGTTTGTGCAAGCCCAGGACAGAACTGGCTCCAAGTCTGGCTTGCCTGAAGTGTACAGCTGTACACCTGAACCAAAGGTGGCCAACTCCCCAGGGAACCATTGTCCACTGACAACTATTTCACTTACCTTCTTAAAAGCCAGAAGCATGTCCAGCATAGTCTGTTCCTTGTGTGGGTGCCCTTCTACAATTTTCAATCTGTATGTGGTTTTCTTAGAAGAATTCGGTTCCGTTTCAGTACATGCCTTGTCTGTGGAGATCAAATGTCATCACTCAGCTGAGACTGAAAGCACTGGATTTTGTGATGCTCCAAGTCAAATTGGTACAGAATGAGGCACTTCAGTATGTGTCCCAAGATGCTTTCAAAGTCTAAATGGAGGTGTCCAGTGTAATTACTGGCATTAAGTGGTGGGTTTTGAAAAATTCCATTGCGTCTATATAAGAGTTTCATGGGAGAAGGTAAATACAACAGTGCAAATAGACGTAAGGGTATTTGTCTGCTGCTTAATATGCTTTTACTGTTGTTGCTGTTATAGTCGTGTTTTCCTTTCCAGTCTGAGGATTCTGATAAATCGAGTGCAGAAAGTGATTCAGAGACTGAAGTGGAACAGGTCTCTGGGTATCATAAGCTCCTGGCTACCCTGAAGACCTCACCTGAGTCTGAGAGTGAGGAAGAGGAAGATGAAAGTGAATCAGAAGAAGCTGAGGAAAGTGAGGCAGAAGTGGACAGTGAAGGGTCCCAGGAGACTGGAGAAGCAGAGGGAGGTGAAGAAGATAAGAATGGTGTTCCAGAGGAGGAAGAAGGTAGTTTGTCTTTTCCCCTGCTTCTTTGGTAGATGTTGTTTGACTAACGAATGTTTTTAGCCAGGATCCTGGTGTAGACTGGCTTGTTGGCTGTGTGCTCTTCTGCCTTGGAGACTCTGTTGCTCCATTGCCTCTGTGTGGGTGGGAGCAGCAGCTGCTGAAGGATTTAGCAACTACCCTTTGGTAGCTGTGCTCCTTTTCTGCCAGACAGCCCGCTTCTGCTTCCTCAGATGTTGTTTGTGCGGCAGCATAGAGGAAATCCACATGGAGCAGCAGACCAGGGGTTCTCACCCACTCATGGGAGACGCAAGCTGTTCTCTTGAACAGCATCTGGCTTGACTGTGCCGCTGAGAGGAGGGAAAGGTTTGCCTCACAGCACAGAAAGAATGTGGAAATTGGAAGGAAACCTCTGCCTTTATGGCAGGGTATCCTCATTCATGAAGTCTGCAAAGAAATGCTGGGAGAGAGGAATCAACTTTTTGTCATTTCCTGTTATTTAGGGTCTTTGGACACTAAAAGTTATATTCCCCAAATAGGTTGCTTCTTTAATTTTCTCTGGGGGACCACGTTTTGTATTATGTAATATTTGGCACACTAGCCAAAAGTCATCTTTATGGTAGAATACAAAACCTGCTTTTATCTTTTTTGATAGGAGTTTGAGGAGAAAAAAGATGGTAACTCAAAGGGATCAGCTTCTACAGACAGTAACTTTTCCAGGAGAAGATAACCTGTTTCTTTCTAATAATTGACAGCCACAGGCACAGCAGAGCAGATGGTCAGCCAGGAGCAGGCTGATGGCACAGACACCTCTTGTGACCAACGTCATGGAGTAATTGAGGAGTTTACTGATGTGAAACACGAATCTGAATTTAGCTTGGAAACCAATTTCATGGAAGAGGAGAGTGGAGATTGCAATGCAGATAAGAGAGACAGCACTTCTTCACAAGCTCTTCCACAAGGTAAAACACGGTCTGTTTGTGTTTAGGGATCTGCCCTTAGAGGAGTATCTGTAAACAAATTATCCGGTACCCTAGTGATAGGCTGTATAGATTCTGAGTTCTTCCACTACATTATTCATGGTACTGCCCACATGTCAGCTGGTTACATAAGGGACCCTCAACACTAATGCAGACGTGTAGCTGAACCATTTGTTCTCTGTAGCCCCTGGGGACTGGGATTCATGCGGGGTTTCTGCTATGACTGGTATAGAAAAGTGTGTGGAGGGTGTTATCTTGTTCTGCTGCTTTAATAGTAGTTTTAAAAGCCACTGCAATACAAAGGGCTCTGCAAGCCTGCACTTGACTATGGAAGATATTCTTGGCACAAACAGCACAGGAGATAATCGCAAAGCTGACCTGTGAGGGCATTCTTCACATCTCAGTGGAGTTAGAGGTCAGATTCTGAGAAGATTGGAGCAGCCACAGTAATTTAGACAAATGCTCAGGGCTCTCAGAATTTTGAAGGTTATGCAGAGGAGTCTGACTGCACCAGGATCAGGAGACTATGAAGCATCAGCAGAACACATGTAGCACATGTTTTAAGGGTGTATCCCCTTAAATTTCAGTGCACTGATGGATGTATCTAAGCTCTGGTGTTGGAGTCGTCCCACCATATGTAACAAAATAACAAAATAACCCTTGTTGCATGGCTGTGCGATCCTTCAGTGTCATGGCACACACTGGCACTTGCACAGCTTCTGCTCATATTTCATGCTCTGTGGCTTTAATATCAGATGGCATAGTTTGAGAGAGAGAAATATGTTTGTAGCATCCCTAGTGATGCTGGCTTGTCATCTTGGAGCAGCAGCTGACATTAGATCTGGGAGGCAGGCTGGGTGATACATGAAATGTGTGGAAGCATCAAAGGGCCATGTGATAGAAAAAACAGCTCGTTCTTGTTACCATGAGAATATGACTTAGGCTGTTGGCATTGCATTTTAATGAGAACAGTAGCTCTCCAACTGCATGCTAAGTATCTTAACAGCTTTGTTCCACCTATAAATGATGCACTACTTTTCACTGGGTTCTTGTAGCTTAGAAGTGTCTCTATAATCTGTTGCAGAAAATGAGTCACCTAAGATAACAGAAAGGGGATGAATTTCTACTCTGATCCCAGGGTCACTAAAATTCCTGAAAATGCATCCCGTTACTCCCTCTACTTTATTGGGAAAATGCTGGAATCAGTAAAACTCAACTGAGGAGAGAGCCTGTAGTACAATAAATGATACCCTGGTCATTTGCATTTCTGGAAAGGTTTTCTCTGTATTTTTTTCAGTGTCATGATCAGTAAATGTCTTGACTTTTGCCTGGGTGACTTGTGTGGGCTGAATATTTGTTGGCAAGCACCAGTGTTCCCTAATTAATTTTCTTTATGCAGGGAGTGCTGCTGTGCTGCAAGCAGGATACAGGGCTTGGCTTTCAAAACAAGCTTTGCATGTGACTTTGTGCATGCCAGTGTCTTTGAGTATAATATGATTTAACAGTTCTTTGCCTCTCCTTTCCTTTCCGAAAAGAAATGCTGATTAGATAAATCAGACTTTTTCTCACTTCAGGCAATTTTTGCCCCCCTTCTCTGAAACTTGCCTAATATCTCTCTGCTTTATTACAGTGTTCATATCACTGGCCAAAGCCCTATGTTTATAAATTAGGAAGTTTAGCAAGTTCACTTGGGACTTTACTATTGACAGCCTTTTTCACCTGTAAGCAATGGTCGTGTCAGAGCTTAAGGCAAAAATTTGCCAGTTTTCCACTACATATTGTTTTCCTGTCTAACATTTAATTAGTGCTTGAAAATTCTAGTACTTCCATAAGTGTTTCTTTTTCTTTTTTGAAAGCAATCTGTCAAATCTGTTCTCTCTGTTCTTTGCAGAGAGAATTTGACATCCTTTCTCTTATCTCCAAGTGCTTTGGAATAACTAGTTTTAATTGTGGTGTTGGCCAGCATGGAAACTCTTCATCTCATTTGCAAATCCATTCTGCAACTTGATTCTACTATTAGCTGCAATAGTTCTCAGGCTATTTTTTTGTTGTTGCTGTAAATAGATCCATTTAAACAGCACATGGACAAAGAACTTGAAGATAAAGAAATTGAGAAAATGTCTACGCTTCCTAAAACTTCAAGTCAAAGCCAGGTAATAATGTTCTGTAGCCATCCAGAGTTTCTAAAGATGCCTGGATTAAAATAATCATTTTTTAATACAAGTGAAGTAGATAATAATTGTTATTATTAGATGTTGGTGCTAGAATTATCAAGATTTTGTCACTGTGTTGTTGTTGAACTGCTTTCTTCTTCACTTACTGCTGAGCAAGGGTTGAAATCTGAAGTCTGCTGTTCGGCGGCAGCATATGTTTATACATCTGAAATACATAGCTTTAGAGTTTGAGCTGTAGTCCCAAAACTTTGACGTGGGGTAGAAACGTAGCTTGTTTCTGAGTGGTGATAGCACGATGCCAGGGATGTGTTCTGCAGCTGAACTTCTGAGGTGACCATGTACAGTTTTAAAAGTACTTGTGATGCCCTTCCACATTCTTGCTTCAGGATGGCTCTGTCCCTGTACACATTTACAAGCCAGCGAAGGGGAATTTATTACTTATATTGTCAATTCTGGCAATAATATATGAATTACAGTACCATAAAACCACCTCATTGCTTGACAGAGAATGTTGGTTTTCAAAATACTCATTTTTAGACAAACCTTTGCTTCATAACTTTTCCACATCTGATTTTGTTCTGGAGAGTTGCCTTCCATTCTGGTCAGCCATATGCTGGGTGACATTCATTGGAAAACATCCAATGGTTAGTTAGTCAAAGAGGAAGCTGTGATTTTTTTTTTTTTTTTTTTTTTTTTTCCATTTTATTTTTTTTTTTTTCAGATTTAATTTACTTTTTTCTTTTTTGGCACATGGTGGCCAAAATTACCAGTGCCACCTGAAGCTGTGCATGATGTATCTTTGCATAAATTGGTGTAGCTACTTTATGGGGATAGTTGGGGACAACTTGCATGGCAGAAGGCATAAAGTTTATAGTTTTCCCTTACTAGACTGATAGCTGTTTAAAATCAGATAGACATCCAACAAGATTTCATTTAGCAACTGAATCATAACTTCTGGGATTAGCCCCTAATGGGTTTATTTTCATCTTTGATCAAAGTACATACCTCAGTGGGGCCTGTTGGTAAGTGTAGTTGGACTCTGGGGTTCTCGTCCCTGGTTTGAGCCACTGATTTGCTGGGAGGGTTAGACAGAAAATTCCTCAGTTTTCTGTGAGATGGGAACAGTTACAGACACATCACTGCAAAATCCATCCAGATCTACTGAGCTCAAGTTTATTGTTATGTATCCTGGCAAACTCTAAAAGAGATTGCACATTGAAAGAAAGGTTTCCACTTGTATTATGAAAAGATAATATGCTTAATGTAATGAACTTGATTGAAGTTGTTATCACCAGCTGTGGTGATATGCTTTCAAGTGTGCAAGGCTTGGTACATACCACTCCTCAGTATTGTTGGCTTATTTTTTTTTCAGTGGCCAAGGCTGGGTCAACTAATTTTTTCTTCCACTTTGGAGAAACATAAAACTTTGAAAGCAGACAAAGAAGTTGATGTGAAACAGCTTCATCTCCACAAGCTTTTGGAATCCACTTGGCCAAAAGTGAATAAACAATTTCTGTCCTCAGTGGACAAACCAAGCGATTCCCCTTTTACCCCGTTACAAAGAGAGCTCTTCTGTATAATGAATTCGTACCGGGACTTGTTCTATCCTGAAAGAAATGCTTTAACAAATGGAGAAGAAGTCCGGCACGCTTACTGCCTGCATGCCTTGAACCATGTCCTCAAGGCCAATGGCCAGGTGCTCAGCAACAATGCCAAACGGAGGGACCGAAGGCCAGGGACCGACACCGATGACTACAGGGATCAGGGGCTCACTAGGCCTAAGGTAAGAGAGCTCTGATTCCCTGATCCCCACCCTGGCTGCCTGCTCAGGCTGTACAAACATCCTGGTAGTTTATCCACACGTATTTCTGTTGCTGCTTTCTCACGTGACCTGTTCCTGGGCATGTGCTTTTCTACATCCCTTTAATATGCCTGGAAGTTGTCCTCCATGGGCAGGGCAAATGCCCTGGAAGAAGGAGCCTATTGAAAAGTTCCAGCGTTGGGTTTCAGTGTTTGCTGCATTCTCGGCATATCTTTGGTTTCTATGTTGACTCCCTCATTAGCCATTTATATTTTGGAGTTCTGTGCAGAGACTGTTGCCACCTATCCAAGAGCCAGCCCTTGACCCTGTTTCTGTGTCACAGGAGCTCTTGCTTGCCTGTGTGTTAGGGAGGACAGGAGAATGTGCTTAGTTTTCAGTTCCCCTGTACTGGTACCCTACAGAGCTGCTGGCCACTACCAGTTTAAGAGCACCTAGTGCATCTTTCCTTCCTGCTGCTTGTCAGGATTGTTTTGTTTTGATTGTTGGGATGCCCCACAGGGGCAGATCCAAACCAAATGTTGAATTGTCACAGAGTTAACGGCGAGTGTTCATATTTTATGGGTTATTCTCTTGTAACTGTTGATCTGCACAGGTACTGATGATAGTGCCCTTCAGGGAATGTGCTCTGCGAATTGTACATATTTTCATCAGTCTCCTTGAAGTGAATGACAAAAAAAAAATAGATGTAAGTAATAAAAAGCGCTTCAAAGGGGAGTTTGGCTCTGACCCAGAAGAGAAGCCCCCCAACCTGAAAAGACCTGAAGATTATGAAGCCGTCTTTGCTGGCAACATTGATGACCACTTCAGAATTGGTAATGACTTACTGAACAGATGATTTTTACCTTGTAAAGACCTGCTAACTAGTGAATTCTTCCCAAATGCCTAGGAGCTATCAGGGCTGGAAGTTCTGGTGGGACTCTAGGCTGTGTGGTATTCCTGCTGGTTTTGCACTGGCAACTTGGATTTTTCTGAAAATCTTTCTTGCCTTGCCAGGACTTATAAAGAAAGAGAAAATAGAAAAGTAATTATTTTTACATCAAGTTCAGAATCATTTGAAATGCAATGACAGCTTTATTCTAGCAGGACTGCCCACACCTCATTTTTAAGATAGCCTTGATTATGCAGCAAAGTCTTTTCATGTTATTAAAAAAAACCCAAACCTTTTGGGTTTAATTAGCTTGTTCACAATGTCTCTTGTAATGGTTGGAACAAAATTAAAGCTCGTAATGAGCAAAGCAGTTTTCTGCTGTGCTTCCCATGGTTTTCATGAAAGCAAATGGGTAGCCAGCAAGTAGGAGTGTTGGATAAGCAGAAAATTTGAGACTGTTTCATAATATTGTAATTTTAGGCTGTTTAGTAACTCAGTATGCAGAGAACTAGCTAGTGGCTTGGTTCCTGGAGCTGCCAAGATGAGAAGGCAGTTTTTCTGGCTTGACAAATCAGAGGCTTTTGAAATACTGCACCTTGAAAGATAAATTGGCACCCCAAGAAATTTAATGATACAGTGGAAGATGTGAGCAGGTCGCACTCAGTCTTTCTTCCTTCCCCAGTGAATATCTCTCAGGCTGAAAGCATCTTACTTTCAGTAGCATAATAATTTTCCTTTTAGTCCTTTCCCATACCACACTCTGCTTGTTCCACTTACTAAGTGTTAAGAAATGATTGAGGAAACTTTCAGTGCTGTTAACTTGCAGAAGCAAATTATAGAAGCAGAATAATTTCTCTTTCTTACTGTTCTGCACACCCTGTTACTTCTGCACAAAGATCTAATTTAAAGCACATTTGTTATGCCTTACTGAAACCACCACTCTTTCACATTTTTAAAGAGAAAAAAGACTTGATGTTTCTAAACTGTGTATATGCTGTGACAACTGATATCTTCTTCCTGGAAATTCAACCAATCAAACATTTCTTTTTTTCTTTTCCATTTTTATCATTGGGTTGAAATAGACAGCAGGAGGGGTCCCTACTGCTGTCTCTGAAATTCTTGGAAGGGCCTTCAACTGTGCTCATGATGTCTGGCTTCACATGGACAGGGAGAGAAGTTGGCGAGACTTTGTTGGGCAGTTTGTAGGGGGTGGTTTGAATGTGGTCTGGACTAGCTGGATTTTTAAGATCAGAGAGCGGTGGGTTCTAGAAGTACTGCCATGTATTTATGGCACAAACTTCTCTGATTCCTTCCCTTTCCTGTCTATAAGATGAGAAATGATGCATAAGCTGGTTCAGAATGTACCCTGCAACATGTGGTGTGAGAAGCAGTGTAAGTGCAAGACTGGTCATGCTTTTGGTCATTGCAATATGAAGAACCTTGTTCTTTGTGGTTTAGTAGCAAATCTTTCAGCCCTGTGAATAAAGGCAGTTGATAGTCAAGAAGTCCACCCCAAGTCTTTCACAACAGATTAGGGTAGTAGTTACTGTAATACCTAAAGCCAGAGACCAAAGCTTAGGATTTAGGGAGAAAGGAGCAGTTAGTAATTTCTGTATTTTTTTTTCTTAAGTTGTTCAGTCCCTGCATCCCCCTGCTTGGTAGAAAATCACAAAAAATATGTTTCAGTTAAAAAATTTTGTCCAGATTATGAAAAATCTTTTAAAAAGCAATATGGAAAAGCTTTGCCAAACTTCATGAAAATTTTCCAAATCCTTGTCAAATGGGGGTAGAGTGTGTAAGCATTTTTTGGGGAGAGTTTCAGACAGGTTAGTTATGTTCATCTATAATCATCAGTGTGGGGAGAGGAAATAGGGGGAATTACTATTACAGAGTCTGCTGGAAGAATGTGATTGATAATTGATGTTAACTGAGAAGTTGCTTTTGGTGTTGTTGGACAGGGGTTGCAATTCTGCAGAAGAGCATGAGACTGTATGCACCCTTCTACTCCTCAGACATCATCATTGCCTCTCCCCTGGGCATCAGGACTGTCATTGGTGCAGAGGGGGAGAAGAAGAGAGACTTTGACTTTCTGTCATCAATAGAAATCCTCATAATTGATCAAGCAGACATTTACCTGATGCAGAACTGGGAGCACGTCCTGGTGCGTTTGCCATGTGTTCATTTTTATGCTGTGTCTTGCTAGTCGGATGTTACTCAGTTTTGGCAGTAAGCAGTATTGCTGTTTTGTACTGACTTGATTCTAGGCATGGATGTTTGTTTCTTTTCCCCCCTTCACCCTGATATTTTCCTTATACTAAGAATATTCTTTCTACAGATTTTGGTAGTATTCAGGACACGTTCTCTCTAAAACTTAGTTTGGTTCTCTAGTAGTATATTTCGTCAGAGGTATTTTTTGGATAGTTTTAATTCTCTTGCAGCATGAGATAATGATGATTCCTTTAGTCACATCTGGGAGAAATTATGCCAGCTGTCTGACCAGTCAGTGTCTCAGTCAGGTTGCAGCCATGTGAGGAATCTGTACAGCCTTGCTTTCAGGTTCCCCCAGAAAGCAAGAGGAGCTGGTGCATGTCTCCACTGACTGCAGTGATACTAAGCATTAGTCATGTCCAGAGTTAAACAGTATGATGGGTTTCCTGTACATTTAATGAAAATAGAGCTCTTGGGTTGTGGCTAGTATGTAGTAGTACCCTACTTTTTGGCTTTTGGTTAATAGAAGTTTTCAGGATTGAAATGGTAGGGTTTTCTTTTCCACATAAAATCACCTCTGAGCTACCTGGATCAGACATTTTGACTACATGATGTCACTATGCATTTTGGATGAGTCCAGAAGGTCTTCTTTTCTCAGGAGTCCCAGAAAGGGCGCATGAACCTACATGATATCCAAGGAATTAGTCCCGTAGCCTTTTTTCTCTTTAGGTACAGCTGCCTGCCAAGTGGTGGCAGGGATGCCAGTTCTAGGCATCATTCCCTGAAGGCAAAATGCGGTGAATTTCTTCAAACTCTCCCTGAATGTGATGAGAGCTGAGCTCTGCTTGGACTTTGTTTAGCTCAGAAGCCTTGGGCCCATTGACTTTAATACAAACAAATCCATTGTACTTGCCCTGGGAGAAGATTGGAAGGAAAGGTTACTATTCCTGATGACTAAAGAGATGGTAGCTTTCAGTTCTGTGTCAGGAAATCAAGTAAATTGCTCTCGCCGTGGTCAATAAATTCCAGACAGTGGTGTCTTGGGAGATGCTGCTTGTTAATATTCTGTGTTGCCTTGCTGATCCCTGCCCTCTTTCCCACTGCAGTTAAAGCTTTTGCAGGCAGGTGCAGGGATGTCAGCAGTGATGTGTCTCCATCTGTCTGTGCAGCACCTGATGAAGCACATTAACCTGCTGCCTCTGGATTCCCATGGGGTGGACTTCTCCCGAGTGCGGATGCTGAATCTCAACAACTGGTCCAAGTATTACCGGCAGACGCTGCTGTTCAGTGCTCTTCAGGACCCCCAGATTAACTCTGTCTTCAACAAACACTGCTTCAATTATGTTGGGCAGGTGAGTTCTTGGAGGAGTGGGAGTGCTGGCATGGAAGGGACGGGGAGAGGAACAGAAAATCCAACATGTGGAAAAATTCTGTAACACAGTTGCTGAAAGACTGTGCCTATCATTTGCGTCAGCCAAATGTTTCAGTCTGAATCTCCATGGCACTGCATGCTGTGCCAGGGGCATGAAGAACTGCTCATCATGCAGTGATGCTTGTTTGATCTTTTCATAGTAGCTGCTGTTTCACATCAGAAATCGGATTTTGTTTTTTTAATTTGACAGTCTCAAGTTACCTTGTTTTATATATTTTGTTGTTAAATGGGGGGTTAATCTACTTCCTTTTTTTTTATCTCCTACTGTGTAAGATGCACGAACTGTTAGTATTTTGAAAGAAATGGGAAAAGTAAAAACTTTCGGAGACCATCTCAAAGATACGGGATTCAGGGCATAAGCAGTTGTCATGTATTTATGAGATCCAGTATGTATAATACACAACTGTAGTTTTACATTGGAGCTTTCTTAAAAGCAGCCTCGTGCACTGCTGTCAGATGTGAGCTACGGAAAGCTGGCAGCAGTGTGTCTGCCTTTGGAATGCCTCTTCCCTAAACATCTTACTCTCTTCTCACAGGTGGCCATTCGCAACATGCCGGTCACTGGCTCCATCAGCCATGTTGTGGTCCAGCTTCCTCATGTTTTTCGGAGATTAGAAGCTGAAAGTGTAACTTCTGTGATAGATGCAAGGTACTGTGTGTTTCTGACTGTTTTGCTGTGCCCTAATGACTGTGATTTCGGGTTTAGTGGAGCATACTGCAGAGCACATTGTGGGTTCACCGCAGAAGTACATCTTTATTGGTCCTCAGGTGTAGGCTGTGCTCTGCACAGGTGGAGGGGAGTACTGGCCTTCTCCTTGCCAAAGGCACTGGAGAATACAGTCTGGGGAAGGAATATCAGTCTCTACCATAATTCTGTAGTTTTGGTAAAGCCTTTTGTCTGCTACACGTGTAGAAATCCTGTGAAGAATCCTTAAAAGAAGGAAAAAAGTAGTGAAAATATTTGGTAATCTGTTGTTTGGTGATATTCATGTTCAAGCTCATGTCAGTACTGGAAAGCTAAAGTTTAACTGTGGTTAAAACTTATTTGGTTTTTTTTAATTGAGGTTTCAGTTTTTCATTGACAAAGTTCTGCCTGAGTACCGCGATGCTATCATGTCCCACACGCTCATTTACGTCCCGTCGTACTTCGACTACGTGCGCCTTCGCAACTACTTCAAGAAAGAGGACCTGAATTACACTCACATCTGTGAATACACTAAAAAGGCTGCTGTCTGCAGGGCAAGGCGCTTCTTTCTCAAGGGAGAGAAGCAGTTTTTATTGTTCACTGAGCGTTTCCACTTCTACAAAAGGTGAATTGTGGACCAGATTTTCCCTCTGAGTTACGTGTGTGCAGTTTTGAAGGTCGAGTCTGACCTTAGTCGTAGATGGGCTGTGCTGCTTTTTGAATCTGTTGGATCCCTCTGAGGACTTCTTTGACTGAAGTAGAAGCTGTTAAGTTTACTTTAAAGTTTTTGCCTGTTGTCAGCAGTCCCTTTGCAGAGACTTTAACACTTCGGTATGTGCAAAGCTTTATTCAGGAAGGTAATTGCTGCCAAGTTCCAGTGATGTCAGGACAGGATGATACAGGCTGCAAATGAGATTTATTGGGCCTTTTATTTGTGTTCATCTATGTCACAGTAATTGCATAAAATTTTGGAAAGGGTATGTAATTGGTTCAGTAATGCAATACAGCAAACTGAAGCCACTTGGAAAATTTGCTACGTCCTGACTGGAGCTATTTACAAGTTCGTAATGGAACAGGATTTTTTTCTATTAGCAGGTGTTTTGGCAAATACGAAAAGTTTCATGAGGCTTGGTCTGATCAGGCTTCACTGTATTAAAATCCAAGCTAAAGAGGCTGAGTGCTTCATAAATTGGTGGTGGTTGGTACTTTGGAGGAAGTCATTGTGCTTGGCAGTGTTGGATTTTCCCCCTAAATTCCACTTCTCTGTTTTGTCTTCAGTCTGTGACACAGGCTTTGTACAGTGAAGCTACAGCTGATGTGCATTGAAGGTGATGAAAATTAGAGGAATTGATACAGGATTAATGTTTTAACATGCACATTTTGTAAAATGGGCAACAAATTTTTTTGTTTGTTTTTTTCTACTACAGGTATACGATAAAAGGCATTAGGAACCTCATTTTCTATGAGTTACCAACATACTCCCAGTTCTACAGTGAGATTTGTAACATGCTGAAGGCCACAGACAATGGGGTGGATGCTACTTGGACTTGTACAGTGCTCTACTCCAAGTATGATGCTCAGAAATTGGCTGCAGTGGTTGGCATAGACCGCACAGCTCAAATGCTAC
Source organism: Dasyornis broadbenti (assembly GCA_013397935.1). NCBI lineage: Eukaryota > Metazoa > Chordata > Aves > Passeriformes > Dasyornithidae > Dasyornis > Dasyornis broadbenti. The sequence continues at coordinate 2,909,801 of VZRN01003941.1, forward strand.
AGTCCAAGAAGAATGTGCACCTCTTTGTTACAGGAGAAAATGATTAAATGATTCTACAGACTGGATGATTGGATGGACCTGCATTTTACTCCTGATGAAGATTTTTATATTGCTTTTTAAAAAAGTGTTAAACTTTTTACTCCCTTTTGTTAAATATTCTGTTGGAATTGTTCATATAGTATTAAATTTCGTATTTCATTACTCTGCTCAACAAGAAACAAAGGATGTCATTCAAAAAAGCAGGGCTTAGGAGGTGTTTTCTGTGTAGAAACAAAATCAATCCAGAACTAATTTTTTTTGTATATTAAAAAACTGATGGGTCAGTAAAGATTCATGCAGTGATCATAGCTTTTGACTGGATTGTTTCATTTCATTGTCAGGTGTAGCAAGCTCACCTTCTTTTCCCAAAGGAGAGGTTTTCCTCTAGTCTAGGATAAGAAAAATGCCCAAGTATTTAATGAGTCACTATTCTGTAAACCTACACATGGGAGGTGCAGGCAAGGCCTCTTTAACACAAGTGTGTTGGACTTCAAGTTGACACTTGTGAGAATCCTTAAATGTGCTTGGAGAAGAGCTATGGTTTTGTGTTTTTCCTGGAGTGACCTTAATATCTCTGCCTCCTATTTCCAGCAGACCCACTGGCTGGTCAGTTTCGCCAGGGGTAAGTACAAAATCAGGGGATCCAATTACAGATACCCATGATCTGGTATCTCACGTCACAGGTGGAGGTGAGGTGGTTGGTTTGTCTGTTTTTTTTTACTCTTGATGGTTGCATATGGACAGCATGGAAGCATCATGGCCTTTTCTTTTTCTTCTTCCAGGAAAGTAAAACCTATTTTAAAGGGAGCTAAAAGTAGAAGGATTAGTTTTTGTAAGCATGTGCTAGGACTGCAGGAAGATTGTTCTCCGGAGGGGCAGGTGAGCCCTGCGTCAGCCCAAGTGCAAGAAGGAAACATGCATCCTGTAATAAGCTTTGAGGGAATTCTTGTCTAGGAGGCTTAAGTAAATACACCGAAGTGAAATACACTCCTTGAGTGAATGAGGCACATAATTTCTGTCAATTTTTGTCATATTCCTGATTCTTATATTCCTCAAAGGCTGTGAACTTGGGTAGTTATCATTTAGTAGGTGTGAAAATCCATACAGTTTCTTGCTTTGCATTTTTAGTAATGATGTCTATTAATTTTACATACCTCTGGTGTAGCATACAAGTATTAAAGAGCTAGCCCCAGCAAAATTTTCCTGGTGGGCATCTGTCTCCTGTATAGCGCAGAACAGCAGTAGCAGCAAACAAGGATTTTTGTTGTATGGCCCAGGCTGGATGTGGGAGAGTTATGGCTGTGCATATGAAAACAAGCCCACAAAACAGGATTAAGGAATTTTCTTTCTACACCGGATGTGCTTAGCAGAGATAATAGCTGACCTCTGAGGACGCTAAAGTGGGATAGCGGCTTAGGGGAGATAACATGATGCAGTGCAGCTCCTGTTTAAAGAGGCAGCAAGAGTTTTGTGCCAGAGCCTTAACTCTGGAAGGATTTTTCTGCCCATACTTTTAACTTGAAGTTGAAAGCAAAGTGCCTTGATGGGAGTAAGGCCAAACTGTAGACTGAGGCCCTCATGATTTTTTTATCGACTACCTGAGTTTGTTCCTAAGACAAGCATACTTGGAAATGTGAAATGTATATACCAGTATCACATTCCTGATGTTGATTACTAATTATAACTTGCTGATTGCCAAAGCAGTGTGTAAATGCCTCTTCACTGCCTTCAGTAGGTGCGTGGAGCTGCCAGCACAGGGCCTTGGAGAGCTCATGCATGAGGTTTTTGTGCTCTGACAAATTGTTACTTGCCTTAGTAGGGAGTCTCATCAGCCGTCACTGATCCTAGGTAGGAATTCTGCCATGGGGCCTGTGGTAGTGGGTCAGACAGGTTTGCTGATATGTTGAGCCTTCTCTGTACTGGTGTGAAGGTCCCATTTTCATCACCTTAAAGAATTCCCTGGTGCAGGGGTTTGTCCAAGAATGGTTCCGAAGACAGTGAGTTACTGGGAAATGGTGAGCGCAGTTTGGCCCATGCTGGATGTGTATTCATGGACACAAAAGTTTCATTTGCTGGGATAGCTGCTGGCTCCAAATGAGTTACTTTAGAGCCCATCTTCTGGTGGTAATGTGGCTTTCAGAGAGGTGGCTGAATCTAATGCATTTGTGTTGTGACACTAAGTCAGTATTAGAAATGGAATTTTAAAGGTTTTTTTTTTAAATTGTTCAACACTTGTTCAAATTCTGTCACAAATGGAATAAGAAAGGCATTAGCAAATACAGTATTTTACCTGTTTTTGCTTGACAGCATGCCATCTCTGCAGGGTGAGTATTTTGCCATTTTTTCATGAGAATGCACCAGTGATGAGTAATTACCTTGGGGAAGCAAGTGTAAAACACATCCTGTCTGTTCTGACCTCAGTACCATACCGTTGTGGGGGTGATGGTGTTCTTAAGAATCCATGGTTTTGGTCATTGTTTCAGGAGGATCTCAGAGTACTAACAACTAATCCTGTATTCTCTGTGAAATGTGCTGTACAGTAGCGTGAGAGCCAACTCCCTGTTCCAGACCCTGGCTGCTGACATGCAGGAGTGCCGGAACATTAGCACCTAGCTTTGGGAAATTCAAACCCAAGGGTAAAAATAGCTGGGGCTGAGATACTAAACAAGAATTTCTTCTTAGGATGTCTTGCCTCAGGAAGTTTATAAGGAAATCCTACTAATGGATGACCAAGAGAAAGACAGACCTGTCTCTGTAGGAAGATTGTTCTTGCAGCTAATGAGTTCATGTTCTAATGGATCATTTTTTTCACTAGCAAAACCTAATCAGGATAAGAGGTCTATTACATTTTGTTGCTCCTTTCAAAGATGACAAAAAGGCAATTTTTTTCTACTCTGAAAATGTGTTTGCAGGATAGGAGCCAGCGTTCTGCTGCTGCCTGTATTAATGCAGAGGAGGGAGGGAAAGGTGACTTCGGGACAGTCTGTGCAGGAGAGCTGCCTCCTGTGTCTCTTGGAAAGAAAGTCTTTGCAACAGTTATTGGGAAACATGGGACAAATCACATGAGAGAGAAACTGGAGCATTCCTGTTAACAACAGCAGAATTAACAATTACTTTACAGCTGTGCTGTCACAGGCTGCCAGGGTTTCTCAGCTCTGCATTAGTCATGCTCCATGGCCTCAGCCCCAGGAGTTACTCTCCAGGGTTTGGGGTTTTTTTGGGCTTGCTAGCCAAGTGTGTCTGATGAAACAGTTTGTGGAGGGGGCAGTTCAGGAAGTCCATCCACACCTTCATGGGGGGATGTATGAGCAGCCTGTGCAGATAGGGAGAGGGGGATGAGAAAGTGCAGGATGCAGTCAGTCCCGGCTGTAGCCCAGCTGGCTGGGCTGCTCCAACACTGTCCTGCCTGGAGACAGCAGAGTGGGCTCCTCCCTTCACTGCAGGAGTCTGTTTAGAGAGCTCCCACAGGTTCTGCACTGGGAAGGGAAGAAGTGCTCTGGGGAAGGTCACTGGGGTGAGCCTTCATCTTCCCCTGTGCAGAGATGCCAGGTGACCTTAATCCCAATGGGAGGTGAAGGTGCTGCTGGTGTGCTGGCCGAGCTGGGCCAGCCTACAGCCCGGGAGGAGGAGGGCACCAAGCCAGAAGCCTGACTGGAAACACCACACAGGGTTTAAGATGTGTTTACAGTGTGTTACTGTAGCCAGAGCTCCTCCTGGCCAACAGGGTGCTTTTGCCCACACCAGAGCCGAGGCATAGCCCAGTCCCTGTGGCTTTGAACTCATCTTCTGTGCTGAGCTTGACAGTAAAAGGTAATTAAATTAGCGCAGGGCTGGTTGTATTTTAATTAACCATTAGCTTCAGTGGTGCTTGAGGGTTGCTTGTTTCATCGGGTGGACTGGGAGTTGGGCTGAGACCACCAGCTTTGGGATGGATAAACAGCTAACAGGTGTGAGCTGGTAATGGGAGTTAGCTACCTGAAATGGAGATGTTGGAATGGCCATAAGATTGAGCGGTACTTAAGGAGCAAATATTTGATTATGTGAGAGAGGTGCAGGAATTTCAGTAAAGGACATGAGAGAGATCAAGGTAAGGTACAGAAAAACAACTCACAGGACGGTAAACATGGAGCAGTTGACAACATAATTATGTAGCTGTAACTAAAAACAGAAATTTGGCCTTGTTCTTTCAAACAAAACAGGAAAATCACACTGAAGTCTAACATGCTGTACATGACATTACATTTCCAGGGTCAAACTCTTACCACTGATAGTGGCATAAATCTAAAGATGTTGCCAGAATCGCTAAAACAGAGGTTTATCAGGTTGCTGTAAGGTCTCTCTTTAGCCCCTCATTTGCACTCTTACAAAAGGGGGACTTGGTAGCTGGGACCGTAACTGAAAAGCCATCACCAATACTTTGTTATTACTAATAAAGAATCAGAAAATTCCATTTTATTTACTTGCCCTGGGTGTTCAGTGTCAAAAGCCCTCACTCACATTTAATTAGTATGTTACTAAACAATATTTAGTTTCAATAATGTATATATTTTTAATCAAAGTAGGAAAAGCTGGATCAGTTTTGTATCATGAGCCTAGATATGACATAGATAAATGGGAACCAGTTAATACAATTTATTTGTACTCTTACAAGGTTTTTGAGAAGTTCCTTGATAAGGGGAGCTTCTAAATTGTTTGGTGAGGCTGGAAGGATCATAGCAGCTCATTGCAACAAGAAGCTCTAAGTTACTCCATGCCATGTCCTCTGCTGACCATGTCTATAGCATGAACTATCGCATTTCCCTCTCCAACAATATTCTGTATGTTGGCCTGGTCCCAGTCAGTAGCTTAATCACAGAATTAATGCTCCTTTAGCCTGGGAAAGAATTTAAAAGGAGGAGAGCATACTTGGCCTTGCAGTTCTTTGGGGCTGAGCTCAAGAGGGAAGACCTGTCCAGAAAAGTGCACTGGAACATCAAGAAATGGATGATCAGTCAGGAGGTATCTTTATTAAATGAAGCCTTGTGGGTTCCTCTGGTGCAGCCAGTGCTGAATAACTGGAGAATATGCCAGATTTTCTGACAGCTCATGTTTCTTAGTTATCACTGAACCCAGCACTATGACTGAAACATTAAAACTGCCTTCTCCTAAGCATGGTCTCGCCCTTTTCCTGTTAAATTAAAGGACATGTTTAAATTAACTAAAACATGACATTTGAGGTTGCAGGTCTGTAGCCTGGCTTACTTCTGCTCTGCTGCCTGTTGCCCTCTCCCAGAGCAGAGGAAGAGCCAGTGGTAATTCGCATTACCTCTTCTGCCATTCCAGATCCTTCAGGCTGCTTTGTGCTTCATTTCTCCCTCCCCTTCTCCCACATTGGTATTGTCAGCGGAGTTGGGTGGAATGCAGTTAAATGCTGGTAAAATGCAGCTAACCCAGGAAAGAGCCCCAAAGGAATAAATTAGTGTCTGAATTAATTCCTGCTACAAGCTGGAAATTCTCCAGTAACTTCAGAAGCTGCTTGCTTGAGTCCAAAGGAAGGAGAGATCATTCAGAGATGGAGGTGCAGAAGCTCTTGAAGTGCTTACAAGCTTCGTGAAACAGCTCACCTGAACTGCAGGCATGGCAGTGTTTGGTGGAATTAGCCCATGGCAGACAGGGAGCCCGTGGGCGCAAAGAAGGCCACCTTGTCCACATGGATGAGAAGAACTGAAGCAGAAGTCAGAATCACAGTAAGGTCCTGTTTCCAAAGAAGGAAGATCAAATGATAATGCTCCAAATCTGAGCACCTGAATGCACCACATGAGGTACTTCTGTGAGGGAAAACACAGCAGCGCAAGTCTGTGTTACTGGAAGGAGTCTCAGTGTGGAGAGGTCCCAGGGCAGTTCTGCAAGCATAAGGAGCTGTCAGCACCACCGAGACAGCGTGACCAAAGCAGAAAGGTACAGAGCACCAAGAGCAAGTCTTCTTCCTCCTGGGAGAAGACTTGACTCTAGGAATTTTGCTGCACTTCTTTTAGAGGTACTGAACAGACGGAGTGTGCAACAAATGCAGATCCAGGGGGCTTTACCTCCAAACTTTGCAAGAGGGAAGAGATTAATGGTATAAAGTGCATGAGCAGAGCTCTGAAATGCATCATTTTATCCATCAGTCTGATGTAATTAGGTATCCTTTCCCTTCTGCTGACTTCTGCTTAAGGGAGGATAACAGTGAAGAGCCTCTCTCCTCTAGAAACCTGTGAGGTCTGAGGCCAGCACTGAACAAACAGTGAAGGAAGGTGCAGAGTCTCCACCAAGCACTAGAGCTGGAGCAATAGTTGCCCTTCACGTGTCACCCATTTACAATAAACAGATCTGCTGCAAATTTAGGGAGGGTTACACCATAACAGGTCACTGTAGGTTTGGGTTTGCACATGTGTTGCTTTTTATTTTTAATTTCCCCCTAGTCCTTCCATGCTTTCTTTCTTGGAGGAGGGACTCAAGAGAGTTTAGCTATGCGTATAGGTGTGGTACAGAAGTTTTGCGAGTAGTGGTGAAACCACAGGGCTTTTGCCCTTATAAGGCAGAGAACAGGGCAGAGCAGCAGGACTTGCCTGGATGTTTTGTAGCAGGAACCTCAACAGCCTGTGGGAGTGTAAGGTTAGTCTTTTCCTGGTATTGTATTTTTCTAAAGTTGTGGAAATAAAGAAAATATATTCAGTGGGTAACAGAGAAGCATTAGTGATCATATTTGTGGGAAGCTCTGTTCTTAAAGTTCTGGTCTCATGTCGCATTTTTTCAATTTTTTTTTTCTCTTGGAAAGAAAAAGAAGTAGTGTCCCCAGCAGGCAAAATGCAAACATGTTTCACTTGCAAGTGGTGAGCAAGGGGCCTGGACTTTTCAGCGGGTTATGGAGCATCTAATAAATCACTTTACTGTGCAAGGTTTAGAGCAATCAACCTAAAGGAGAGCTTTTTGCTTGGACTCACCTTTTATATGAACTTTTCAGATGCTTGTGCACATGTGTAGTAGTAAATTAAACAGATACAAGGCTTCCAGCTCATAGAAACAAACAAAAGATATGTTCAGGATAACTTGTTTCAAATTCTTTCGCTACATGTGTTTTTTCCCAGTTCTTGGATGTGGAGACTCCTTGAAGGCAGGTGTTGAGAGTTTCCTGTCATGGTTTCCCTCCCCAGGTGCTCTGGCCAGAGGTTCTGGGACACGCAGTTTCTCTGAGGTGGCCTATCAAGACCTCCAAGGGTGTGTAAGGTACCTTTGATGCAGGAAGGGACAAAGCAAGGGGGACATTATAGAAGTGCCTCCGGTGCACATAAGGTGTTCCGGCTATCAGTGTGGACAGGAGGAAGAAGGTCAGTAACTGAACCTTGTTCCCCCTGCTCCCTGGGGCTGTGCAGTAGATGTGTCTCTGTGTAACAGTCTCACGTTAAGAAATTACACTTCAGCAAGTGGCACTGTGCTGAGGAACCCATTCTAAAGCCAAGTCCAAGGCTGTATCAGCCTTTGGGCATTTCTCTTACCTGTAGAATAACTCAGGCATTTTCTTGTGCTGTGCTCCCTCTATTCCCACCTTTCCCAGTATGCAGATAAGTTCCTGACTGACCTGTCAAATGGGAATAATGATGAGGAATCCCAGTGATTCACAGCGAGGACACGCAGAGCACTCCATTCCCTGCTCGTACTGTGAGGCAATTAATGCAATTTGTGCTGTTTGGCTGAATGAACAGTTTGAAATGAACCATTGAGCCATCTGTTCCTCCAGCTGACATCAGGCGTGGCAGGAGTAGCAGTCAGCTTTTGCTGGGAAGAAACATCTCGCTGTCATTAAGGAAAGTTCAAGAAAGGGGGGGTGTGGGTTTGTTTTTTTTTTCTTCCCCTTACACTATCTTTAAAACCAACTCTTTCTTTCATATTCTCTTGTGGCTCAGACTATATACCCTGGAGACTTTTCTGATCTCTAATCACTGTCTTGGAGGCAGGGGAGTGACAACACTGAGCACCTTCTTCTCTGACTTCTTGCATGCATTTAATGAGAGGGAGGTGCTCAGCAGCATCTGAGTTTTACAGGATTGTTCTGCTCTTCCCTTGTTCTGTTTGTCTCCATATGCTGCTTTCTTGAGCTGAGGTTTTCTAGAAACAGCGTCCTTTGAAACCAGCTCTCATGAAGGTTTTCAAAAGGTCTTCTGGAGGTCATATTTCATCCCCTGCAATTATTAAAGTCTACCTGCTACAAGAGAAAAATCATTATCTCATTAGCTGTAAGAAGACCAGGAAAAGGTTTGACCGGTTTCTCATGGTAAAGAAGTGCTATGAACTGATGAGCTCCGGAATTGGATATTTGATGCTTATTCTGTGTTTGTGCTCACTGAAAAAGAGCTACAGGGAACAGACGGCTCATGGAGCTAATGCTGGTGGCAAAGGGATAAGATGAGCTTAGGGCAGGGAAAATGTAAGCAGAGACTTAAGCAGAATATTTTAAGATTAAGCAGGTCTGGTGGACTGCATGTCTGAATAATACACAGAGATGTGATGCAGGATTTCTGGAAAATGTTGCTGATAGGCAAGACACCAGCAGACTCGGGGAAAGCTAGGACAGTGCCTGTTTTTAAGAAGAGCATCCATGGGGAGTAGAGCCAAGTGAGGGAATTTTAAAACCCTTGCACCAGCTCAAAACTTTTAGGATGTATTCCCAAAACAGTCTGGAAGGACTTACCACAGAACTGACTGATTAAAAAAAAAAAAAAAAAAGAAAAAAGAAACTACATTACACCAAGCTCATTTTGATCAAGAAAGGAGGGGTCAGAGAATAAGCCATAGATGCTCTCTATCTTGACTTTCAAGGCTCTGGCAGTGTGGCACAGCATTCTGGTTAGGAAAGCTAGGAAAACACTGAAAGGCCTGGGGATGGGCCTGAGCTGCTGCCCAGCTGGACGAGATACATCTCTGGAAGGCAGCAGTGGCAGCAGACATTACATCACAAGCTTTCCATCACTGTCTGCTCTGGAGCAGGTCCTTTAATGGGTTTGTTAAGAGCCACTGCCGGGTAAAGACCTATGCTTATTACATCTGCAAGTGATAAGAAGCTTCAGGATCTTTAAAGGGGAGGGTTTGAATGCAAGATATTATCAACAAATAGGAAAAATGGCCTGGGAAAGAAAAACAAACAAAAAAAAGAAATTCAATTAAGAGAAGATCAAGATCATGGTCTTGGGCTGGAATAAACAAATGCACAACACAAGATAATAAAATATGCTGCTTAACAAAAAGATCTGCAAAAACACAAGGTGGTATTGTCACATGTTAAACAGAAGTCTGCAGTATGATGATACTGATAAAAATAAATTTTTTTCAGAGTTCTTTACCTTTATAGTGATGCCATAAAGACCTAGAAATAAAACAACACACTTTTGAGACAATATTAGTATAGGAGGTAGTATAAAGGCTGGTCTTTATTGGAGGCCTCCAAGGGGCAGATATGGAAAAATGCCCACCCTGCACAGGGTGAATACAGTTTTATAAGTTCAGCAAATTAGCATAATTGACAGGAATCCCCAATTAGAAGCACAAGTGATGAGGTAATTCCAACCAGTTCTACCCTTTCCTGAATTACCCCCTCCTTAGATAGGAGCTAAACCTTGTTTATGAAATGTGTCTGGAGAGGGTATTTTATCCTTGGCCCCCAGGAAGAACCAAGACAGGATAGGAACCTTGGACCCCTGCGGCTTGGAGCCTCTGGAATGTGTTTTGTCTTTCTGCCTGTCAGGGTAGAGAAAGTACTGCAGTTAGCTAGGAGCTATATAATTATACAACAACAGTCTACAGCGCTACACATACATATGAAGGAAAATAAAAGCAAAAATCATTCTGGCATCAATAAGAGTATAGCCCCATCTACTCAAACACGTCAGATACTGGAGTATCCATCTAATCTGGGACACTGCATTCAGAGCAGGTGTCGGCCAGTTAGTCCAGAGAAGTGTGGAAAACAAAAGAAGAGACTGAGAGGTGAAACACTTTGGTCTTCAAATGCAAAAAAACTTGTGCAGAGAGCAGGAATATCTGCTCTTTATGGTGGATAGGGTAAAAACCAGGGAAAATTAAGGTTTGAAATTAGGAGAAATATTTTAATGGAGATTGTATGAAGGCAAAGGAACTGATTGCCCAAGGAGGTGGCGTTTGTGTGAACTTTGTTTTTGGCATAAATAAAAGCAAAACTGCTGCTGCTGGTGCCATTGCTGAAGGAAGAAAAACTGCACGTCAGTGCCAGGAGGTGGGACAAATGGCAAGGGGGGCTTGCCATTTGTGTCTTGAAACGGGACAGTGGTCAGGGCCCTGAGGGCACCACCAGGCTCTGCCTCCCCTGCCTGAGCCTGGGCTCAAATCCCCATCCTCCTGCTCTCCCCCATGGAGATGGAGGGACTGTGGTGCAGCACAGCCTGGCAGAGCTGCGTTTTCTCTGTCGATAAAGGGCACCTGCAAAGGCTTGGGCTCTGGATTGAGTCAGGTGGGGCAAGTCCCAGGGAGGGCCATACTTTAAGATACTCACTGACCCACTATCCTGCCACAATTCCATCATTAGTGCTTTCCCAGTGAATGCCATCTCACATTGTTGGACTTCTCTGTTTCTAGGAAAGAAAAGACATTTTTAGCATAACAATGTTTTCTTGGACAAAGGAACTCCTTTACTGCAGAAAGCATTTGTGCTAAATGGACAATAATTTAACCAATTTTATGGTCCATTATCCCTTATAGCAGAAGAAAGAAAAGAACTAACTTAAGCAAATAGATAACAAAATAATTTATTTTTTAATGCAGACTGAATGTTCACCAAGCCCTGTGCAGTCATTTTTTTTCATATAGCAGGAATTGCAGCCAAACCAAGTTATGTGGCTCATCTCTGTTTTGTGATCATTTCATTTGTTCGTAATTAATGTCCTACATCCTGCAAAGCCAAGCAATAGCATCTGAGAGTTTCTTTTCTCTCTCGTAGTCAGTAAACAGGCATCTGGCTGAGACATGCTTGGCATTGTTTAACCAATAGACAGTTGTGTTTTATAGCAGTGTGGCACACTGGGCCAAATTCCAGTCCCACTGGAAATCCTTGGGCCCGCTCCAAGGAATTCAGGATAAGGACAACAGAGATGTCGGGGCCCATGTTTTTTAATCTGGTGTGTGGATCCATCCATGCCTTATCAATGGCTCTTCACTGGTATGGGGATATTGCCCTAAAGCTGCCGACTGTTCTGGCAGGTGAGGTGTGGACTCACGTGCTCCATGCCAGGCTGTGAGACGGAAGGGCACGAGGGAGTGACTCAACATCAGCCTGCTAATTCATCTATTAGCTAAAGATGGTGGGACTGTGTCCAAAAACTGCATCTAAACAGCACCCAAAGACCTTTTGGCTGCCTCTGTGCTTGGTATTTGTCATAGCACATGCAATCCTTGAACCTGTTTATTTGGGGCTCCTTAATAGGCAGCACTTGATTGGAAAAGAATGAAAAGGCCAACTGTGCTGCACTTCCAACTGGAACAATTTAGGATGAAACGTCATGATTGTGTATCTATTTTGGTAGTTAAAAATTAAAATGTAAATAATACTGTCCTCCTTGGGCGTAGATTTTATATGATTCAATACACTTTGAAGTGTTTCATACTGAATTTTATCTGTTCGAGATAAACATCCTCACAGAATCCACACTTACTAAACAGCCTTTCCAAAGTAGTTTCCCTAGAGTATTTTACCAGGATCTCATGGACAAAGCCTGTTGTTTCCCTGTTTGAGACAGGAATTACCTCTTTACCTTATAAAATGCATACCCTGACAGGATTTGCTGCCCAGGTAAAGGGTGAGAATTAATAAAGCGAGAGGGTCCTTTCCCCAGAGTTAAAAGGCAGATCCCCAAAGGGTTCCTCAGGGGGTCTGGAAGGAAAGCACTGGATTCCAGCCTGAGTCCAGCCAGGGCCAGCCTGGTGGCCAGCCAGGAGACCCCTGAGGGAAATGCTGTTGGAGCAGAGAGGATGAGAGCAGCCGGAGCTGCCTCCTCTCCTTCTCCTTTCCTCTCCCTCTCCTCGCTGCTGCTTCCCACGCTTCTCCAAGTGACAGAAATTTTTCATTAAAAGGAGTGCTGGATTCCAACGTTTGGCTTCCTATCCATTAATGAAACTATTTTATTATTTGAAATTTAAATGGAAATCATCCATTTCTCCAGAAAAGGCCAAGAGAGAGCAGGAGATTTTTTGAATACCCAAAGTTCCTCAAGCTTTCTCAGGTTCAAGTCTTTCTAGTGTGAACATAGTGATAGTTGCTTGCCAGCTAAATATTCTTTATGTTGCAGGAACATTTTTCTGTGAGGGCAGATGGTGCTCGATTGGTAGTCAGAATAATACATGAAGAGCAGAGAAGATGTGGGTTGATTAAATAATTAGCATACTGTGACATTCTATTGCTTCACTGTAACTTAAAGCTAGGTCAAAATGTTGGTCTATATTGCACCTCCCTCCCTCCTTTCTTCTGGTTGTTTTTATGTTCACTCCAATGCGAAGTTTAACAGAAATCAAATTGTTTCCCGGTAGTACAGTGTTCGAATTTGTTACTCAGCCCTGTATGTTACAGAGTAAAAATAATAACATAAAGGAAATTAAATTTTGCTAAATGAATTTAAGTTGCCTGGCAACGTATCATACCCAATGTGCGATCCAGTCAAGCATCATTGGGGCTTAATATATGGCACGGATCAGTGTTCAGGCCAGCATATATGATCTTGGAAGCCAGGACTAGTGGGAGGACTGAAGCCTGGTTTTCAGTCACCATGTCTGTCTGAACAGCTCTTTGCCTTCAGAGTTTGTTTGCATGTCCACCAGAAGTCTAATTAGTTAATCTTACCAGCTCTACTGCTTCCCAACGGTACAATAACAATAATTACAGGCAGTTTGCGGTCAGCTGAGGAACAAACATAGGAAACATGCTTCTCTGAGCAAGGATATCATTATTCACTTACTAAACACAACCCACTGAATTACTCATCCTCCTCTCTAAGTCCTGCTATCTATTCTGGGTTTTTGGAGACTTTCTGTGAATAAAAATGCAAGAAGTTGTCCCTCTAAGAAATCACTGTCCTATGAAATGTTAGCGCTGACTAAAAAGAGAGCAGTACTTTTGGCTGCCATGTAACCACTAGCCAGGGTGTAAGCGAGAAGTTGCTGTTGCACCTCACAGCTTTGGGGGTCTGAAGCTTTGCATGGTGCGGTACCTGCACCAGGAATAAAAAAATCAAGAAGTGAAAAAAGTTACCTGCTACCTTCTAGGTGTTACTGTTGTCTCTAGAGCAGCCTTCTGGATGTTCCCAGTGTGGCAGGCTCTAGTGTCTCAAAACATCCAGGAAGAGTCCCACAAAACTGGTAAATCTCCTTTTCTTGTTCTGCCATGACATCAACGTTAAGGTAAGGATTAAAATTTCATGTTTGAGAACAATCATGGTAAAACTGACCAGTTTCCAACCTCTGCTCATGTGTGCTGACACTGTGAACTAAGGTAAGTAGTGGCCCTGGAGCAGCTGGAGAGGGTGCACATTCTCACTCCAGCATCTATCTGAAGAAAGGAGTTTAATATTTCTGTGCCAAAGTGCTGCAAACTCAAACCATACAAGAAATTCTAATGTCAATAGGTCCCCTCAGAGATTACACTTGGAAATGAAATTTCTTGATGTTCTTTTGCTTCTTTAGAGAACAAATGTTCAAAAGTGATAGTAAAACAATCCAGTAAGATTACATTATGTTCTCAAGAAGATATTTTAATACAAATGCTACAGCTAACTACTTTTATTTCTATGACCAAACACAAAATATTTGTAGTGGGTGGAAGTAGAGTGTCAACCAAAATTAGAAAGAAAGAGAAATCATGTGCTTACAAATATGTATTGGGAAGGAGGAAACCTCTTCACTTAATGCAAAGAAATTGATGGCCCCTTCCACTCTGCAACTCACAGCTCAGTTCGAGACTCATTTGCCTCCTCCTAAAGTCTACAAAACCATTTGCTGCTCAGGACTGTGGTGTAAAGACCAGGTGCTACTCCTGAAGACACCTTCTGCTTCCCAGATTTCTGGGTAAACCTTTATTTGGAAATTATGTTCTTTGATTCCTGTCCTAAATTGTTAGTATAATACTTGCCTCCTGTGCAAAGCAGTTGCTTTGTTCTTCTTAGTGATTAAATTCCACTGCTGTAAGAGATTATTCCACTATACTCCTGTTTATCTTACACAATACGACAGAGCTTAATAAATGCATAATTTTAGGGTATTTGAGTAATTACTGCTACTATTATTTTTTAAGTAGCTTATTAATACAACCAGGCCAGGAGGTTGGAATCATTGCTAATTTATGCCCTCCTTGCACTTGAACATGAAGGAATGACATGATGGAGACACTGCCTTACTCAAGAACTGAGACCCACAGCTACATTTCAAGATGCAAGATAAATTGATTTAGATCACATACCTCACATTCATTTACTTTTTTAATTTATAAAATGCACCTTAGAAAAACATATTTGCTTAATGTAGAAACTCAAAGTCAAATAAAGAAGACTGGACTGGTCAAAAACAAGCATTTCAATGCTGGCATACCTTTAGCTCAGTCACAAGCAGCAAAGTCCCAGTGACCCTAAAGTTCTTATTCACCAGATGAATTATAGGGTAAATTTTCTCCCTAGCCTAATGGAAGAAAGAAATCCAATTACATTCAGAACCCTCAACAAGAATAGGTATAGCTCTTCACCTAGTTATTAATATTTACAACCCTCATCAGAGGGATTGTTTAGAAATACAGCAAATTCTCTTTCCTTCTTGACCTCTGGAAGGCTTGAACATTTGCAATCCATAAAACATGAACAGAAATGGTCAGGTTTATACCACAATGCTTAGATACAGATCGTGGAAAGGACGGGCTGTGAGTATGAAGCAGATGATCTTTGAATAAGATTACTGTTGGAAAAATATGTTTATGGTATTAAAGCTATGATTCTGAAAGTCTGGGAGGGCAGTGGATATGCAAATCTAGATGAAAGTCAGTGGGAGTGGTGGTACCTCCATTTTGTGACTAACCCCCAGCTAAGCAGACAGAATTACCTAGCACAGCACTCTTATCAAGCTCTAGATGTAAATGTCGCTGTGCTTTCTTAATTTTGTCCTACCAATTAGCCATGCTTTTATAATAGAAGTGAGGGGTCATCATACTAGCAGGATGTGAGGGTTGTTCATGACTGAATATCATCCCTTGGTTTGGAGGACTCTCGAGACAAGCAATAACACTGTTATTAAACTTTATTGACATGTGTGAATCATAGCCCACACAGGTAAAATGGCAGCAGCAGGCCTAAAAAACACAAAAGTTTGCTATTTGAGTGTACAGAAATAAAGAAGCATGATCATGCACCGTATGACATTTAGCAAACTGTGTCAGTTATGCTCCTTTAATCTGAAGAATTTGTCTAAAGAAAAGTTCAAAGGATGAGGTCGATTAAAAGGCTCACAAAGACACTGCTTACTGTGTACATTCATAATGATTCCTGGCCATTCTCCTTTAGCTAAGTAAATCTGTTTTATTGGAAGCTTGATTCTGAGGTTATTTCTTAGTGGCAAAAATCCTGGCAAAAACCTCAACCGACCAAAAAAACCTACCCAACCCCACCCATTTTCCTTTGAACAAAGGCATCATTTTGTGGTTCCAGTAAGACTGGGACCCATGTGATGCTTTTACACCTCTCCCTTACTTCATACAAATTACAGCAAAAAGGATTTTTTTTTTCTCTGTTATTTTATCTGCATATAATTTTTCAACATTAGTTCGGAATATCACGGTTAACTGCTGCAGAGGTTCCTTGTGTGATAACCTCTTTCTTATTTCCAATTGCATGTTTGTCTGAATTATAAGGGAGAAGTTCCCATCTCCCATTACAAAAATATGCACAACAATCAGTATCAATAAAACCTGCGGAAAACCCGGGAATTTTTAAGGTTGCATTGTGAATTTTAGCATCCATCTTCTGATTTACTGAGAAGGTAAATGATGCGCATGAAGCATATGGATGATGTACTGTTCCAAAAGATGCTGTGACTAGAAGTGCTGAAACACGAGATGCTGACTCAAAGGTGAATTTATATATACCATTATATTTCTTTGGGTTTGTTCCAGATAATATTGGAGTGGATTTTAAAAGCTGCTCTTTCTATCTGGAGGAAAGAACAAAAACATTCAAAACCATCTTCAACTTGTTGCTTTTCTTTGGCTTTGGCAAGTGCCACTTTATTTACAGTTGGAAATAAGAAACTTTTTTGTGCTTTAATTTGTGCTGTACAAAACTAATTTTGAAACTATTTCTATGCAGGAAAATATCCAGCTTCCTCTCTGAATTGGTCAATGGAGGTCCTGGTGATCCAGCCCTGCTAGATATCCCACTGGATGGCTATGAAAGCCTCCAAAGGTAAACTTAATGCTCCCTTGTTGTTTGTCAGTTGCATGCAGGCCTAGTCTCCCTGAATAATTTAGAGATGTTTTAAGTTACTCTCATTACAAATGGCCTTGAAAAGGAAAACAAGCAGTCGATCTGGTGGGGCCCAAAAATATCCTGGCGGTGTCCAATACACGTCTCCATTCATTCATTCCCTCTCTGCTAGCAGGGTAACAGAAGGTTCCCTTTGCATATTCATGCTCAACTTGTGTTCAGTAGCAAGCAGAGGTCTGTTTTAGTACATCAGAGCAGATACACTGATGTCCAGAGAAGGATAGACTCCTTTGAGGCCATATTGCATTCATTGGATTGACCCTGTTTCCTTACGGAAAATTTACTTGACCAAAGGTGGCGGCTCAAGTCCCAAGTCATTGTTGTGCTTCGTGCTTGTTTTGCTCAGTAATGCTTTTAGCCCTCCCATTCTCTGTTGTGTTTTAATTATTCATGTGGTGTTCATCCATTTTTGGACATATAAGTCGAATTAAAATAATTAGAGACTAGATGTTAAGGTTTTTTGTGGCTGTGGAAAATGAAGTGAGAAGTGTTTCATGATGATAAATAATACTAAAATTGATATTATATAATTACTTTTTAGAGGTGTTATTATGAGTTTAGTGCTAATATCTTCAGTAGAATCTTAATCAATTGTATAAGTTGTGTTGTGAACATGAAACCATTTTCTTATGTGAGTTTAGAGGGGTTTTTTTAGACCTGTGTATGGGACTTGACACAAATGCTGTACTGGTGCCAAATGGATGTTTGAACTTGTATAGTGTGATTGAAGGAGACAAGCTGAGGTTTTGGGGATTGGCACTATCTAAAATGAAATTTTAATTCAGTCATACATTGTACTTATAACATTTCGTGTCAGTAGCTTCAAAATTAAACATATGACAATAAAAGCTTTCCATTAATAAAACTCCATCAATCAAAAAAGTTGTTTTTGCTGTATTTCTCATCATCATAATCAGTTTTAAAAATGATTAAGGACCTAACCTGCTGATGTTTAAAAAGCCACCAGGATAGCAAACATATTTATTGCATGAATGAATTGCCTGCAGCTTTTTGTGTTCTGCATGTTTGAAACAAACCAATGCAGGCTTTCCGTGTCAGGATAAATTGATTTTCCAGAGCATGTATTTCAACCATTAGTACCTAAAGATGACTGAAACAAACTCCATGTACGTAGAGATTAGAAAAAAGTATATTTTGCAGAGTACCTTGGGATATTGAAAACTAATAGAGATTTTTAAGACATCTCCCAAAATCAGTACTGGAATATTATTTAAAGACTTGTTTCTTTCTTTCTCTCTGTAAAGCATTTGCTAGAGATCTTTTCAGGCTGGGGCAGTTCTGTCATTAATGTTACCATCCATGATTTGCTGTCACAACGTCCTGATGCCAGCAGAGCAAAAGACAAAACAGTAAACAGCCCATGGCCTACGCTGGATAGCAGCCATCTGTTAATGAATACACACACACAAACACACACATATATATGCATATATAGTTATATCTATGAGTATATATATCTATGTATATATGTGTAGTGCCTTCAATATCACTGGGAGAAGCAGCTGTGTTGCCTACCCAGGCGATGGGATCTCAGGCACAAATGCATATGCAACACAGATAATGTAGATGTAAAGAAATAGGAAACTAAAAATCTATCTCAGAAATTCTGTTATTGGGTAATCCATCAGTTTACTGGAGCCAGCATCTCTTCAAGATCTTATCTCCACTGATTCTTTAGCGGATTAATTTTTCCTGTGTTTTTAGCACATAATTTGGATTAGAATATTTAGGATAAGATCAAAAGGGAAAAAGGAGAGAGAGGAATTCTCTCGAAAATCTTTTATCTTGTGCATAAATGGCATGATGCAGCTCTGGAGGAACACACTCTCTGTTTTTCTGGTTTGTGTTTTAGACTTCATGAACTGTATTGTGCTTGTAAGCAATGCATAATTGATAGGCTATAATACCAACCTGATAAATTCCTGGCACTGTTTGTATACAGCTGGTAACTGAGATAAATTGTTTAACCAAGAGCTGGGAGGTGACAAGAGAACTGGTGCCTGCCTCATTCACCCCAAGTCCCACAAAAGCTGGGAATTTTATTTCCAAGTATTATTTCTGCATGTATGGGAAAGATTCAGTCGCTGCCTCTGGCCAGCACATTGATGAAAGAGGTTTCTAAAGAGACCTGTGCACGAATACATAAAACAATACTATCAGGCCAAGTGGAAGATCGATTTCTAATTCAATACAAAGCTTTTATCTTAAATAAATACTTTAATTGCCATGTTAGGTGGCCTGTGGGGATCACATTGGCAAATATGTTCCCTGTATTACGAAGTGGCTTAAATCTGGGACAGTGCTTGCAACAAGTTATGTATGTAAAATAAAGCTTTTTGTAACAAAGTAAATGAAAGGAGGGTCAGATGGAGTTATGAATAACTATATTATACCAGGGGGACTGTAGTGATTCTTTTGGTTATTTGGTGTCACTTAATTACAAGAAGGACTGTGCGGGATAACACAGCAGAACATAATCTTTGTTTTAACAAAAAAAAGGATGGACTTTAGATGTTTTCTGTGGGCATTGTAATGCAAGTCCTTTACAACAGACTTCAGCTTAGTTTTGGAGGGCTGTATGTCTCCTGGAAGATAGAACATAGTGCTTTTTCTTCAGAGATTGTCCTTTTATTTGCAAGAGAAGCAAATTTATTTGTGATTTGGTTGTGGCATTCTTTCCCACCTAATCTGCACTCTTACCTGTGCTTTCCAGGGCACAGGAGCTCCTTTCTGAGTTATGAAAATGCTGTGCATAAAAGTGCTACAGAAAATGTGAAGAGTGGAAAACAGAGGAGTGAACAGGGGTGGGGCTGGAAGTGGATTTATCAGCAGGATAAAGATTGCACATGAAGGACAAATAGGTTGAGGAAAGGATTTTGTTCCTGTTCCCAAAACAGCTTTCAGTGGCCTTGGGGATAGGGGCAGTGTACCATTTCTGTCTGGGAACTAGAGAAAGAGAGTATTGAAAATGATTTCTGCTGTATCTGGTGAACTGAATCTTAAAAGCATTGATTTAAGTGTTGCATAGCTTACTGGTGATGTATGGGTATGTTTCTAACATCATATTACAAACGTTATTACCTTGTATAGCAGAGTTAGAAATCAGAATCTCATTATGGATGGCATTTTACAAATGCTTCATGTTTCTTGGGCTTGTAGCCTTTGAGTGCATTAGTGTTTTACTGGAAATTTTCCATTAGGAAAATATTTACCATCCTAATCCTAATATAATTAAGTGTTTTGCTTGGGTATTTTCATGGTCACTAATTAGGTTAATACTGATTGTTATAACAAAAACATATTTCATTTCCCACAGCAGTAAAATTAATTACACATTTAAAGCTATATTGAATCAGTCAACAGTGAGAATGAACAATGCCTGTGCTTCCGATTTCACTGTCTCAAGGTTTCTGAAAAAAAACTTCACTTATGTAATAGAGATACACTATGTGTGTGTTTCCATAGCCATCCAATAGCAATGAACTAATCAGAGGGTAAAGAAGAACAAGGGCTGACATTCCAGTAGATGTGAGGGAATCACTTAATCTTTTGTGGGGATGAAGAGGGAATTTGGGGTTACTTATATGCTTTTGTTTCTTCTTTGCTGAACAAAACTAAGCAAGGGAGTCTGAAGATCAAATCCCCCTGACCTGCACTCAGTGAGAGAGATCCTTTGTGTTTGCTGCCTTACTTAGGAGATAATGTTCCTTGAGGTGTCTTCTGCACATGTGGATATGGTGTTGCCCTCTCCTTTTTTCCACAGAAAAATTATAATGCTGTGCCCTCTCCAGCAGCCTTGCTAATAGCCCAGCATCCAGGTTTTATCCATGTGTCAGGTGGATATAGCCAGTGGGTTCTCAGGCCAAAGAGGCTCAGCAAGGCTAAATACCATTGCTTCAGGACAGCTGCTATCTGGATGCTTTCTGATTCTTCAGCTTCATTTCTTTCAAGGGAAAGTGGTAAGAAGTCAAGAGCCGGAGCTTTCCCAGGTCTTCCCCACCAGGAACTGGCATGAGAAAAGCTTGAGAGACCCTTCTTTGACTGTCAGCCTCACCATGTAGTTCTTTCCACTGGAGGTGGGGAAATCACTGCCTGGATTTAATAGAAAATGTAATTAGGGTTAACCTTAATTTAAATAATTGTTACGCTATTAAAATAGCTATTAGCATGCCCTATCATTTGCTATCAGAGAAATGCAAATATGTGTCACCGCATCAATTCACGAGAACACAGATTGGAAGCTGATAATTGTTACTGTAGTTCCCACCCCAGAGATCCAGGAGGTTTTTGTTCTTATATGACAAATCCCAACATTTGCAATAGCCTCTCTATTAGCAGCAGTAAGCTGAGGTGGGTGTGGGCAGAAATACAAAGACATTTTCATCCTCCTGCATTTGCAAAAGAGATTTACCTTCAGTGATGAAAATGGATTATGTCCAGAATCAAACCTCTGTACATTTTTACACAGTTTTATAGCAATGATCCCATCCTGTTTCTATTAAAGATTCAACATTTTAATGAGCAATGGGTAAACAAGATCTTTTAGCCTGGGCCCTAGAAGTGCACTACTGTCTGTAAAATATACGTGTTGTTAAGAGTTGCTGCAGTAAAATGGAGCATTATGTAATTCTTTGGCAAATGGGCTCCCTGTGTAAGTACTTGGAAGTTATAAGTTTGTTAACTTCGTCTTCCCAAGCTGTAAAAGGGTCCCATAATAGCAATTTCTCTTGGCTTGCCAGGCACTGAAACAAACTCTAGAAAGCTATGTAACAGAAGATTCAAGAGAAAGCAGTATCTAAAGATGCATTATCCTGTTATGTGTGTTAACTACCTCCAAAATAAATAAAAACCAGAATAGTTTCTTTTCCTTTTTAGATGAAAAGAATGTAAGTTGTAGTAGTTCTAAAAACTATTGATCTTAAGATAAAATTCAGGGGATAGGTAGGTCTAATCCATGACTATTTTTACCTGAAGCAGTCCTTGTTTTTGAGAACACTGTCACCATGTATTGAGAGTATGGTTTGATCTGTCTTTCTAAAAATCATTTATTTGAATGTAGATTAAATTTCTTTTCTTGGCATTTATTCTTGTGTCACCAGTGTCAAAATAGAAATGGAAAGCATGGTGATAAAAGAAGAATTATTTCATTTTTCTGCAGCTTCTGTAATTGCCTTTGTGTCCTTTTCTGAACCGCTGTTCTGTAACTGCGCAGTCCCTTCCTTGAACAGCAGCTCATTGTTCAGAACTTCTATGACTACTATGGCAACAGGACCTTAAAGCACAGTGGAAAAACTCAGGTATCTCCAAATCATGTGCTAGAAAATAAACTGATTATTTCTCCACTCATATTAATAGATTCTGTTCTCAGAGCTTAATTCTGATCACTGCCCCAAGCACAAATGAGTGTTCAGCAGAGTTATGCTGCGTCGGTGATGAAGCCACCCCCGATCTTTTCCCAGGTTGGGCAAAATTAGCATAAGTACTCCATGCACACAGCTGCAGCCTTCATCATGCAGGAGCTTCTGCAGCAGCTTCCCTTCTCCAGGAGGGGATTTTGCCAGTGGAATGGCATTGGCATGGATTCATAAACCATACACCTTCTCTTGCTTCCTACGCACGCTTTTGTACTGTCACCATAGATCAGTGCAGAAGCACAGCTTCACAGGTCAAAGCCTGATTAGACTCTGCTGAATGTACTTCCTAAGTGTTGTTCTTTCCCTGTCCCCAGAGAGCAGAATCCATTTCTCTGGGCAAAATGTAAGCCAGATGGGATAAAGCATTGGAAAGCTTGAAAGTCAGATCCTTTGAATTTTTTTGCTTTATGATCTTAATTTATGCACATATGAAAGTGTTGCATGGCTTTTTTTCTCTCCCTGTCTCTTTAGTACCCAAAACATAACAAAAATCTTTTCCAATAACATTTTAAAATTGATTTTGAAATTGAGAAAATTTGGAAAGATAACTCATGAAAAACTGTTCCAGCAAACAATTGTAAAACAAACCATGAGCTTTATTTTTTATTTTCCCTTATCAACTATATAAGGAACACCTTAAAAAAGGTGTTGTGCTATGACTTCCAGGGGACCACAAAAGTGGGTTGGATTTAGACTTTGACTTGTTACAAATCCCAATACTGAATCAAGGAAGTAATACAGCCAATAGACTGTGGAACTGTAAGTGTTAATAACTAAGCTTAATTGAAATTATCTTTTCCCCTAAGGGTGCACTCACAAACAGTAAAAGTTTTGTCTAAACTTTCCAAGCTGAAGCTAAAGATGGAAAATGTTGGGCAAATGTTTTAAATTTGGTGACTCTATAGTCAATTGAAAACTAGATGATACAGGAAAAGATGGGCAACCAAAATAACGGCGTGCTGAAGGGCTCACCCTATTAGAGTTCTTAGTAAAAAGGCTATAGGGTCATTCTCAGGCAGCAAAGGCAAATGTTTATTTCCTTTCCAGAAGCAGAAAGTTTTAGAGGGTTAGCAGTTAACTTTGATGTTGCAGCTGAGTGTATTTTTTAATACAATGAGACATTTATCACTGGATTCACTCAGGACTATTCTCTGCCCACTGAACATCAGCACGTAATTGCATACTCTCTGATCAATCACATATTGCTGACATTTGGGACACAGAGCAGTATATTATCATCTTTAAATATAAATGTCTGATCATTAACTTGGAAGATAAATGATATTAATTTTTCTGGTCTGGCTCATCTGATGCAACCGTAATATGCTGGCTCGGAACAAATGCAGACTTTCAGAAGACCAGTATACTTTGTGGCAAGGCCTGTGAGTGGGACATGTACAGCATGGATCTTATTCTGCATAAAGCTGGTTTATCTCTACTCCTGTGGCCTTAATCACATCATGTGGGCATGTAATTCTGCTAAAATTCCCCAGTATAAATACCTGCAGACGAGGTATAATGCAGTTAAGGATTTTCAACTGTTGAAAGTGGAAACCTTTCCTTAAAATTCTGGAACCTTTTCCTATATAAACGGGATGTTTTATCCATAGATCATAGGTGAAACTTTGATCTCTAAGGTGTGCCCACAGATAGCTAATTACCAGCTCAAAGAGACTGAGATAGAGACATCCAGTGTAGTAGCTCGTGGTCAGACAGCAGATTAGAGGCAGCAGTGAGAACACCAAGTCTTATGACTCCAACCTTGTGCTCAGTGCATTAGATCACAGTTGTCTTGTTTATACCACCATATTTTCTGAAAGGTTGTTTTTTGGTGTTTTTTTTTTCCTTCTAATCAGATGCTTGTAAATTAAGTTGCTGACTTTAATCAGAAATGTATTTATCACTGACTCTGGCTCACAACCAAGCACACTGTTATTTTTGAAACAGGACAGCATGTTCCTCTCATTCCAAGGAAAAGTTAATTTTGAGTTGCAGGAGGCTATGTCGTGATTTTGTTGTGGCCATTTGTCCTCTATTGTGTCACTATTGCAAAAGACAATTAGTTTCCTAATTCTCATTTGGTGCAACAGCATTGCCTCCAGTGAGCTGCAGTGTTGGTATGCTGACAAAATGAAGCAGGGTAGTTTTATAAAGCTGGTGACAATGGGAAGAGATAATCCTAAAGGGCATGTTTTACAAGTGAGGGAGGATGAGAAGACAAAAATCCCTCACTGCTTTTATAGTTCAATAACCATCAGGTACCCTAGCTACATACTATTTTTTTCATCAACCAAGAATATGTTGTGGTTGTCAGAACCACACGTTCAGCATGTTGTCAGAACGTAAGCTCTAAACTCTGCTGGCTGTGCTGTCATGGCAGCAAAAAACTTCCATGTGAATGCTGGCTGTCTAGCCTTGAACAGGTTTGCCTCACCTAAGAGAACGGTGCACTGTGCCAAGGAAAAGGCCTAGTAGGACCAGTCATTTGGAATTTGGATGGATTAAATGATGGCAATGGTCTGCTAGATTGAATATGTTGGATTTCAGTGTGTCAGTGTCTGATAGCAATGTTAAGTTAGAGTTCAGTGGCAGTGTTTCCACGCCACGTCAGGCCCCATTTGCCATTGCCTCTTACAGTTTGCATAGTAGTTCATTTAATGTAAGTCTGTGAATTTGTGTAATTTCATTAATTCAGTTTGTTTATTAATTCACTCTTCATGAATGTGAATCTTATCAACTTCAACAGCTAAATGAGTAAGTACTTGCTTCAAACCATACTGTAGGCTAGAGACATGTAACAGAAATACCAGTACACTTTTCACAAAAAAAATACTAACCCAAGGGAACTGAGCCACCAGAAAAACATTGCTGAATATGACATCTGTTTGAAAATAAATGCCCTGGTGGCTTATGGAAACAACTTTTCCACAGAGAGAATGAATAAAACCAAATTGTTTTACAGTGGTGTCATCTTCTGTGTTATGAATTGCCTGGTATCAGTATCATTGTGTTATCTATACCCTGAAACACAACTTGTAATGTGTAACTTTACATCATTTAATTAGTATAAGAAAAATCTACTCCATTGGATATTCATGGCTGGGCAAAGTAAGCATTGTACATCTAGCCCACCCAAAAAACACAGGGCCCTGCTTCAGGGAATACTGACCTTAGCCTCATAAAATACTTGTAAGACTTGTCGCACCAAAATTGCCACTGGGTAGTACAGAAAAACCTTTACCATGACCCTGTCACTTGTATAGTTCTCCAACACATTCCCAGCAGACTTTTCACCCTTAACTACCTCTTGTACCATCATAACATGCCCAATGGCATGCAGCACCTACTCATATATCACAAATGCCATGAATACACATTCTGATGGACTGTACATAGCTCTTAAATTATTTGAGACATTCTGAGTAGAAAAAAATCATGGATACAGTAATAATATAATAGGACCACAGAAGCAGTTCATGAGACAAAAAAAAAAGAGCCCAGGAGCATGACAGTGTGGAGACATCCAGGCTGTGCCAACTGACCTCAGAGCCATGGGACGGTCCCTCATCCTGTTTTATTGAGCAATGTGGTTACAACTTCTATGTCACTGTTATTTATCTTTAAAATAAAGGAAACTGCCTTTCCTTACCTTGCAATAGTATTGTGTGGATTGATGCAATGAAGATGTAACCAAAGGAACTTGATTTCTCTTTGAATAAAATATTCTATTATGCAACGAGTGATTAATCTCATTAAATAACTTAAACGAGGGCCAGATCCTGTCCTAAACTATAATGATATAATTCCAGTGGAGTACTTTTCTCTTTTGGAGCGTCACATAGGCTGCAGTTGGAAAAACATTGGGAGCAGGTTCAAATGAAACACAGAGCCAAAGAATGACCTACCAAGGGCAAAAGTGTGCGTAGAGGAGAGGCAATGGAGTACACAGATGATAACCAGCAACAAGGACCAATGACTTTGGAGAATTGGCAAAGAAAATGGTGGCAGAGAAAACAGCTTTCACTTGGACTGAAAACATTTTTGGGAGCCAACAAGAACTGCCAAGGCAAAGTAATTGTGTAGATTGGAATCAGCAGTGGAGGGGTTCCAGATGCGGTTAACATGTAGCTGGAAAGAACGACAAATAAGTTTAATATCGGAAAGGGACAAAGAAGGCAGAAAGTTAGAAAGCACCATTCTAGACAGCTGTTGCCTCACAGTTTTAACAATATTATAATGATAAATCCAGCTCAGTAACTTGGGATTTAGGATAAATATTTTTTCAGTTTTGTTGTGGGTTTGTGACTATTTTTCACATATCCTTTGAATTTTCCATTAATTTTTTTCCCCAAAGATACTTGTTTATCTACCTCTCTTAGAAAAGACATGAATACTAGACGGCCATTTAACACATCTAAAATGAAATGGTTTTATTTTAATATATCTGCACTCAGCTTTTTGAAAAACAGAGAAATTAAGATGCAACTTTTTGGGAAAAACATCTAGATAGCTGAAGAAAGTTTATGACTAAGTCAAACTCACACCAAAGAGAAACAGAGGTTTTAAAGCCACATGAATACCTCACTGCCCCTTCATATGGTTCCCTACGCTACAAATACTCATCCTTCCCCTACCAAACCAATTCTACTCTATTGCCATCATGCCCTGGAGGAACCATGTTTACTTATCTGCTCTTTTAGGACAGACGATATTTCTCTATGGATAGCCTTCACATTTCAATGTAAGCTTGAAGTATTTAAATCCTTTATTATCATGGGGTATCAGTAGGATCAGTAGGATAATTAAGGGAATTAAGGAGGTCAGACTGGAAATACATACCACTTTATTTCCTCTAATGGAAGAAGCTGGATCTTAGAGAAGGACAAAGCAGGTTGTTTGGCGTTAAAACAGTTTCGTTTACAAACCTGAGTGGCAAACTAACCTCAGATTAGCTTGTTACCAAGTTTTCCTTTTTTTTTCTTAAATGATTTCTGCCTCTCTGAAGTTTCCCATTTATAAGTATGTGTATTTCAGAAATCTTCGTGAAAATTCTGCTAAATAACAGCTAAATTCCAGACTGGAAGTTGGGCAATTTTTGAAATCATGTGCTTAAGCTAGCAAATATAAAATAGTTTTAATGAACTAATTCAGTCGTGTTTTATCAATTACCTTAAACATGTAGATTAAGACTGAGTACTTCATACAAATAATAATTTAACTTTGTGATTCTCTAGCTCTTCTGCAGAATTCTTAATCTTGATGTAGTTGTATAAAAGAGCAACATTTAAAAGAATCAGCATGGTACTTCCAGTTTACATATAATGTGATTTTTTCATGGAAGGAAGCCTGTTAGTAAGGTAATAGAAATGTAAATCAAAAAATGTATTTAAATAGGATCCTGCATTTAACAGTGATTTTAACAATTCTGCAGGTCTCATATATTTTTAGTAAAAATTTTTTCTTTAGATTCAGAGATGTCATTAATGCATCAATAGAATATTTGTGGTGCTATCAGAATGAATGACATATTCTGGTAGTTATTTTAAAAGTAAGAACAGAACGTATGTTCAGAAACAGCATTAAGAACAGCTTTGCTAAGTACAAAAATCAGAGTAGATCATATATTGCTGTATGACTTTGAAATATTTGAAATAATTAAAAGCCAGGCTAAAGCTTCTATCAGTAAAAAGAAACATGCAATTAGATGGATGCAGCCTTTTGAACCCTTATTGCATTTAAAAATATTTTTACAATACTGCTCCTGGGGACTAAGTTCAGTGGGAAAGGAAGTAATGAGTACTCCACAGGCCTGAGCTCTCAGCTGTGCGGAAACATACACAAAATAAGTCGCTGCAATTAGAAAGAAATGAAATGCAGATTATATACTTAGCACAAGCCTCCCAGCAGGAATGGTTAAGGATACCATTTCGTTCCAGAGAGACCCTAAGAGGTCTGGCTGCAGCTACAGTCTTATCCCCTTGCTAAGGGGACAGTGTTTGTCAAGCACTTTCTTTTGTTGCTAGACACTGTCACCCTCCTCTACTGAGTTCAGTTTCGCCTCCTTTACATGCAGAGCAGCTACACGAAAGTACTCAGTGCAATCCAGGAGTGCTGGCTTGAGCGAACCAGGTTACAGGTGGGAGGGCAGAGAAGAAAAGCACAGGATCAGAGAGTGCACAGAAGGCAATTAGAGGGAGATGAAGAGTGGGAGTGAAGGAAGCTGTTTCATGGCAACAGGAGTGACTTTGTCAAGGTTAGCCAAGAACAGCAACTGCGGGTAGGTTTGGCCAGGGCTAGCCAATAAACCCGAACTGGCACACATGCTGTAGGTAACTAATGCTGTAAAACACCTTGTGAATCTTGTATCGCTTCCCCTTCCTTGGGAGCATGATTAACTGTCTGTGCTGACACCACCACCTATGCATGCACCACTTTTCCGAGTTGCCTGGGCCACAGGGAAGAAAATCTCTCCCACTCTCATGTTCTCAGTGCCAGTTGGTGAGCAACCAGCTTTTAGAACACTCTGACAGAAGAACTTCTGTACTGTTCAAGAAATCTGAGATTTAAATGCTTTAATAACCAACACTGTGACAGCTTTAACTCTGCCTCTATATATGCTGGGGTTTTATGGCTTGTTGCAGCTCAGCCTCTGTTCACACCGTTTGCAGCCTCTCATCTCTATCCAATGAGGTTGTGACAGCAAGGTTGTTCATTTTATGCTGGCATGAACCAGACCAGTAGGCTCTGTTAGCATCCAGGACTTTGTTATTTCTAAAAATAGCCCTTCAGGAGAAATGGATCATATCTTTCAATCCCCTTCTAATATTTTAAGTATGAATAATGGAGATTGAATTTGATTTTGTTCCATGGTACTATCTTTGATGGCTTTTTCATGAAGAAGATTTTTTCCATTAAAAAAATAGGCGTGACTTTCTAAATGGCTGGCTGTTCATATTATGTATGTGCCTGTTTTCATATGAGTATTTTATACCATAGCTTCTTTAATTAGATGTTCACACAACTGTTCTGTAGGAAAGCACAGTAATCCCCATTCATTTGTGTGTTGGGATACTCACATGTGATACCTGTCTTTGAAAGCGCATGGAATTTTTTTGTTGTTAATTTGCATTAAAATGCATGCTTTGTTTTTTAAGTGTAGCTGAATTGTTAATTTTTTATGTTTTGCTGGAGTTGTGAAGGCCATTTGCTGGGCTTTGATATTTCTAATGTGATTTCCCAAGCAAGTCAGGCTTATGTGAACATGTTCTCTTTGACAAATAAGGGAAGCTTCATCTTAGGAACAGTTGGTCAAGTTCATCAAGATCCTAGAAATAATTAGGTTCCTCCCAGTTTCATAGAAACTAACTTCTGTATAGAGCAAAGAGAATGAAACTACTGCCCCCATTGAAGAAAAGGTCAGGAGAATTAAGCAATTATGACAATTCATCGTTTGTACCTTTTGTTTGGCAGCTTCTTGACTGTTCAAACAGCCTGTGCAAAGCTCTGGAATAACTGCAACACATCCTGTTAATACTGGGAATGTAGCAGGGGATATCAAGGGGATAAGCTAGAGATGTCCCACTGGGGAGGGATGGAGATAAGTGGCACAGAACTACATCTGCAGGACACCTGCTTCATTAGTTCAGCTCCCCATGGAAAAGCTGGCACATCTGATAGATTGTGCATGAATTTGGCATATGACTTTTTGGCCAGGTTTGGTTTAACATTTCTGTAGTTTGTGCGAGCACATGTGCTCATTGATTGGCACATTTCTTTGGAATTGCGTTTAGTAGTCCTAGCTGTATCTTCATGAGGTTTTAGGTTTGGAACAGTGCAAGCCAACACAGTGGAATAACGTTAACTTTGGTCGCTTGGGCCAGTTAAGGTTTTAACGAGTGCACCAGTAAGACTCATGTTATTCATGCAGCTCTGAAGTTTGCATGCGACTTATAGCTAACTGAACATCCACTAGAATGATTAGGCATTGAAAATAATATTTTTATTTATGTTTGCAATTTTTATCTCTGTGGCAGATGCATTACCCATGGATTAACAATGTGAATCTGAACAAAAATCTTTGCATTTTGATTTAGCTCATAGGACCTTTTCCAACTGTATTCCAGTTGGAAATCTGACCTTGTGGAGTCCCAAATTTGGCAGAAGGAAGGTGTTGCTGGAAACACTATTTTCCAATTTCTCAATCATTTATTCATGAATACAAAGTTACACACTGAGTATTATTTGGCCAAATAATTTGTTTCGAGATTCAGGTTTATGATTCTTTTCCAAAAAGTATATCTGGTGTATCACTCTCAGCACACGTAGCTATGCAATTCCAGACAGCTCAGGCTGTCTTTCCTAGCTTTCAAAACTATGAGAAGCTAAGTAAGAGTCACAGGTTATTTACTTAGAGCCAAAAAACTTGATAATGCAAACCTTAATATTGAAAGGTCAGGTATTTAATGTCTTAATAAAGAACACTGTGCATGTGAAACTAATCTGATTGCAAATCTGATTGGCAACGTTCACAAAATTGATGCCAAAAATCCTTACGGGAAGTTGTAAACTGATATCCCAAATCAATTAGGACACAACACTGTATTATAATTCTTAGCTATCTTTTCATCTGCTGGAGTAATAATACCTTTGGAGATCTTTCTTGAAGATGTTTCAGAGGTCTTGTTTTAACTTCAACATTATGGGTTAGAGATTTTGAGTTTGTCTATTTGTCTCTTCACTTCAATATTGCTGCACCAGGTTTTTTTTTTTGCATTCCTTTAAATAATCTGCAAGGGTAGAATACCCTGGAGTTGCACATCCTTGTGCTTCTTGCTGGGACTTTTTTAAGGCTCCTGGTCAAAAAACCAGAATTTCAGTTTTGTAGGACTTTTGATCTCTTCTTTAAAAATCTCTTTTCTTTCCAGATTGAAATACAGACGAGAAATACACAGGGAGGTGTGGCTGCACACATGCAGTTTTGGAACACCCCATTAAGTGAAATTTCAACAAAAGATGGAGTTTTCTAACTGGAAGATTTTATATTGTCAAAATCAAGACAGTTCATTTTATTGTCATTGTTATGTTAGAATATAATAAGAAGTAAAATGTCTTGAGAGTAGAAGTTTTTTTTCTGAAATGCCAGACCTTGAATATTTCAACCCCTTCCCCATTGGCATTTCTGTGAAATCATTGTGTTTCTGCAGAGTACCTACAGCTGAACGAAATGGCAACATTCCACTGGAAAACTTACATCCAGCTGTTGGAAATGTTCTGCCACTTTTTGTTCAATCGTGAACTCAGTCTGTTCACATCATGATGATTATAGATAGCTTATCTGTCTGGCATCTTAATTAGCAGCTTACTAATCTAGGGCTTCAACCTTTCTGGTTACTGATAGTGTTTTCTAGCCCTTCAGTTAGTCTTTTCATTCATATATGCTATAGTTTTCATATATTCTAAGCCTTCATGAAGCATAGACTCTTAAATTATATCTGGTTTAATACTAAGATTATGGCTAAGATGGAAGAGAAAATCCTTGAAAGGATCATACCTTAAATATATCTTTAATGTATTTCTCCCCCTATGGCACTCATGCCAAAGTTTCCAGCAGCTTTTAGTTTTAATTGCCAAAGTGGCTTCACATTCGTGCGATGGGAGAAGTTTCTCCTGTGTAGGTAGTTTGTTGAAAAGTTTAGAGCTTATGGGATTAAATTTATCCTGTATCTGTCACATAGTTGTATTGCTGTCAGCAAATCTGTTGTCACAATAGGGTCTTCCTTTTGACAGGAACTCTTAATAACCTGTGCAGCTGTGTTTTTCTGCAAAGGGCATACTTGTAGGATCACATGTAAATACTTTCAGCAAAATGAGCTGCCCACTGAGTTCAGCAGAAAGCTTCTGACACATCCCAACTGACCAGCTGTGCTCCATTCATGCAGGGAATGGATGAAGCTATGGCTTATAGAGTCTCAATTACACCATAGGAACAAAATTAAAATAGTTGAATTTTGGAAGTTTGTTCAAGATTTGTCCCTCTTGGTAACATTGAAAAAAAATGAGACTTACGGTGGTGGGCAGGAATATCTGCTGTTTGAATAAAGCTTAGAAATTTTAAACATGTACTTGTGAAACTTAAGCAC
Organism: Dasyornis broadbenti; assembly: GCA_013397935.1. Lineage (NCBI taxonomy): Eukaryota > Metazoa > Chordata > Aves > Passeriformes > Dasyornithidae > Dasyornis > Dasyornis broadbenti. Next base: position 2,941,967 of record VZRN01003941.1, read on the forward strand.
AAATAGAACAGATTTGATTCAGCAGATCTCTGAAAAGTCGTGTTTTGGTTCCTTACACATACTTTTCACACCATGTCTTTGTTGATATGGAACCATGTTTGTCCTGAAACTGTTTTTCCAAATGCAGCTTTCATTACTGTTGTAGAAATTAAGTGTTTCTTTTGTGTTTTGAAAATCAAACCCCTGGAGCAAGAGTTGCAATCACAGTGTCACTAATTCACAAACATAAGTTCATTTCTCACCCTCAAAAAGCATTTGTCCAATGACATGAACTTCTGCATCCCATTATGTTAATTGCATACATGAATCATGGAATCGTGATGACATGTGAGGCTCTCCAAAAATTTTGGATGACTTTTTAAACATCTCAAAAACTATATGCTGGATTCTGTATGGGTGGATGTCTGTGCCCTGGAAAGATTTGATGACATCTGACTGGTAGTTCCTTCATACTGGGGATGCTGCCAAAAGCAGGGGGAGAAATAAAAAACAGAGCAGAGAAGAACGATAACTCTAACTATGCACTTCATCCCACAGGAATCTTCATCCCTGTGCTCAACACAGTAATATCATCAGAAAGATGGCCAACAACACAAATTGTACAGAGAGCTTCGGGACTGGATCACTTTCTAGGAGCAAGAGAGCTGAGGAAAAGGCATGGAAGGAAGAGAAAGAACAGAAAATCATCAGGGTATTTGAGGTAAATGTCAGTGCTGGTACAGAGAAATATATTTGCCATTAAGCTCTGCTGACATTTTCTCTTTTAAGATCTTTTTTACAGTTGGTTCTGGTCTGGACATATGTCTGTCATTTGGGACTTGTGTTTTTCAAGACGGCCATTTTGCTCAGGCTGACTGTGCTTTTAAAAGCCTCACTTTTAAGTTTTTGGGTTTTTTTGTTCCTGAGGTGAAGAACAAAATTGAGAAAACACATTGATTTTTCTATATGGCAAAAGATTTCTGAAGGCTGTGAGGCTGAAGGGGATTAATGCTTCCAGGATTTGAACGGTGACTTAACATTTGGCAGAAAGATGATACTAGTATGAAAGGTATTCCTCCTTACCATCTTGTAATAGTCCTATGTTTGGCCTGTCTACACATGTATGAAAAACATGTTTGCATGTAGTACTCTGTTTCCTTACAGCTCCAAATGCTAGCAGGACTTTCTGTCACAGTAACAGAATTTTACGTACATCCTACATGCTGTAAAATATTACAATTCAAAATCCATAATACAAGCTATCCACTCAGCTGTTTCCTCTCTTAGTTGCAGAAGCCATGCATAGTCTGGCTCAGATATCTTTCTGGATCCTTGTGGTAAACACTGCAGGGCCTTGCAAAATCCGGTCCTCTTTGCTCACTGTGATGATCCTTTTGCCGCTTCTGGCAGGCGAGGAAGAGAGTGTAGAAGATGTCCTGGCTGCGACAATTGCAGAACTCCAGGGAAAGATAGGCTGGTAGAAGTGCAAGAGAGCTGAGGAAAAGGCATGGATAGGAAAGGAAGAACTTGTGGCAGGTGGGACATTGGAAGGAGTAACAACAGAGACTCCAATAAAACCTCTTGACCCACTCCAACAGGTCTACAGCCTTCTTACGTTGGTGGCCTCAGAGCTGGATATGGTATTCTAGGTGAGTTCTCACGAGAGTGGAAGAGAGGGGTAGAATTCATTCCCTTTAAATTTATCTCCAAAAGACAGTTTCAGCATAGTATTTTAAAAGAAGGGGAAAAGAATCCTGGAAAATACAATCTGTAGAGGCAGTACTAAAGCTACCAAAAGTATTTGTGAGCAGTTACGGATGTAGTTAGTTAATTAAATGAACAAAGTCGGCTTTATCATAAACTGTGAGTGGCTGAGGTCACTTGGTCTGTTCAGGCTGGAGGAGACTAAGGGGAGACCTCACTGCAGTTACAGCTTCCTTGTGAGGGGAAGAGGAGGGGCAGGCACTGATCCGTCCTCTGTGGTGACAGTGAAAGGGCCCAAGGGAATGGCCTGAAGTTGTATCAGGGGAGTTTTAGGTTGGATATCAGGAAAAGACTCTTCACCAGAGGGTGGTTGGGCACTGGAACAGGCTTCCCGGGCAGTGGTCACAGCACCAAGCCTGGCAGAGGTCAAAATGCTTTTGTACAATGCTCTCAGGCACATGGTGTGATTCTTAGTGTGTTCTGTGCAGGGCCAGGAGCTGGACTCGATGATCCTTGTGGGTCCCTTCCAGCTCAGGATATTCTGTGATTCTGTGAAGCACGGCTTTGCTGACGCTTCATGCCCGCGGAGCTTCGGGTTTTATTTCACCAACTCGCTTTGGGAGGGAAACGCAGGTAACAGAACCGTGGAGAGCGGCAGCGCGTCGCTGGGCTGCCAACCTTTGCTCTGCGGGGCCGTGAGGGGCTGAGGGCTGCCTGCGGCGGGCGGGGCCGGGCGGGGCCGGGCGGCGGCGGTGGCGGTGGCGGTGAGGGGAGTGACGCGCCCCG
>VZRN01003941.1:2951577-2976480 GCA_013397935.1 Dasyornis broadbenti
TCTCAGGGTGCAAGTCAAGGCCTGTTTCTCCACTAGGACTCCCTCTGGACCACAGCCACTTTCAGGGTATCCACTCTCTTCGGCATGGGCGAGTGGATCTCAGCATTTCCCGTGGGCCCCATGGGCTGCAGGGACATCCCCTGCTTCACCATGGGCCTCACCACGGCCTGCAGAGGCTGCAGAGCTCCGGCGCCTGGAGCTCCCCCGTCCCCCTCCTTCTCCACTGACCTTGGTCTCTCCATGTTGTTTTCCCTCACATACTCTCACCTACTCCTCCTCCTCTGGCTAAGGAAAAGTGCGTGCACCCATTGTTTTGATTTCTTCTTAAACATGTTTTTCACAGAGGCGTAACCAACATCTCTAATTGGCCCAGGCTTGGCCAGTTGCATGTCCATCACCTCAGAGCTGGACATGGTGAAGGCTTCGAGAAGCTTCACAGAGGAGCCATCTTTGTGGCCCCCCCACTAGAAAAACCTGGGCCAAGCTAAACCACGACACTTAGCTTAGAAAATCCATCTCTTTTTGGCTGCTTTCAGTCCATATAGATGCTTCCATTTATTTCAGTGTGGGTAGGATTGGATGCAAAATTTGTTTCAGAAACAGAAATGGCTATGCTATTCTTGATCAATTGCCACTGATTGCTAATTCATCAATTAGTGTCATTGGTTCTGTTGATTACAAATATAATTAAAAAGAAAATATTTCCCATGGAAAAAAATATCTTAATGTTTGTCACTACTTTCATGGTTGGATAAGAAAACCCAAAATGTTCTTAGGACAGGTAGATCAACTTATCCTTAGGCTAAGAAGTTACTAGATAGGGATCATTTTACATGGTGCTAGCAAAGACAATCTTTACAGTAGGAGTTTTTATTATAAAATCAGATCATAGATTTCTGACTTCTACTTTTGAAAACTTCTGGTCTTGAACATGTCTGCTGCTAATTCAATCTGATAGTTATTTCTTTTATTAGTGGATTAGGCAGTGAATAATGGTGCTATATTCACCTGTTTATGTCCACCATCTGTTGTGGGGTTTTTTCAGATCCAAGAGTCTTAGTCTATTAAGTCACTCCTCATATGGAAACCATTTATATTTTAACTATTTTCATTGACTTTTTTTGGCCTTTCTCTGTGTCTTCTGTGGTTTTATTTTTTTCTTTGGGATTATGGGATCAAGAGGAGACCAAAACTGCACAAAACATAAAAGATGTAGACATATAAATAAGTATATAAAATGGCAAATATTTTTTACCTTGGTGTCTCTTCCTTATAAACTCAGATGTTGTTTGCTTTTTAGTTTGCTTTTTGACTAATTCTAAGCATTCAACTTTAAGCATTTCAATTTTTACATATGCAGTATTATTTGTAGACTAAAATTGTCAAAAAAGGATGCTGAAGGAATGCAGAGGTGATTTTACACCATGAGTGAGGGTGGGCTAATGGTTGTATGTAATGTTTTTAGGAGAAACACTGATGGCAGCTGTAGAGTTGCTGTTGTGCCAAAGTCTTCAGCTTTGTTTGTATTCCATTACAGTTAGCTGTCCATTCATATAAAACCAGAATCTTCCTTAAATTCAATTCATGGTGTGAGGCAGTTTCACGAGTAGATTTGTTGGTATATGGAACCCAGAACTCTTTCATTATAATTGTCTTTTTTAATAAATTGGTAGCATGTTGTATGAAACGCTTAGCATAAGAATGGTTTTCCTGAGTCTCTGGCATTGCTAGCAGAAGCATTAGCATTTCCACATGCTTGGGCATGGTGACATTAACACTGTGTTAGGCTTTATCACTTGTATCCTGTTTTATGTTTCTGCACTGTAGCATTCTGTTCCTGCTACTCAGCCTGCTCACTGTTGTCATTCTGCACTGGTATGTCGTGGGTTTGCCAAGGGAAAAAATAGTTGTCTATTGTTGAATAAAATGTTAAGTAAACGTTTGTTGAATGTGGTCCAAACTTATGAAAATGCTAATTAAAAAACAATTCTCAGCAGGAAAGTAATTTATCATGTAAAAGTGCCTCTGAAAAATTACACCCCCTGACAAAAGGCTTTTGTGATACAGTGTAATGTTCTGCAGCTATGAACATGGATTTGTGGCTGAAGAATAGTGAATTTTAAATGTAGCATTCTAAGTTGCATCACAGTTTTGGTACTGGAACTGGGACTGTGTGCCATATTTGTTGGTGGGGTGGAGTGTACCCTGGCTGAGTTTATGGATGATGCCAGGGAAGGAGTAGATAATAAGCTGGAGGGAAGGGCTGCTGCCTGGCCAGTGCTTGGCAAGTTCAGAGTGGGGTGAAGGAACCTCAGAAATTTGCACAAGGACAGATGAAATCCTTGTACTACCAGCTGCAGACAGGCTGGCCAGGAGTACCTCTGAACAAAAGACCCTGAGGATCCTGGTGAACAGCAAGCTGAACACAGACTAACCACATGGCTGTGGCCTGGATCCGGCTGTGTTAATCCAGCATGAGAGGCTGACAAACCCGAGAGACCTCAACAGAGCGCCACTAAGCTGGGAGGGAATTTAGAGTACATGGCACATGAGGAGAGGTTTAGGAGATACCTTTATGTAGTCTGGGGAAACATGACAGGCACTCTTTTAGCAGCCTGTCACTGTACAAGGGGGTCTAAGAGGTGGAGATGAGTTCTTGAGCTGCCCAGTGAAAGCATGTGGGGCAGTGGGTGTGTGCTACATCAAGGGGAGTCCTGGCTGGCTGTAGGGAAGAAGTGCCTGCAGTGACAGGGGTGACACCTTCCCCCTGAGAACCAGTGGTGCCTGGAGAGGTCTTGGAATTGTGGTCATTGCAGAATTGGTTGTGGCTCAGAGGAACCTCCTATAAAGCTGGTCCTGTAAAGTCTTTGAGAGCACCAGATGTCATTACCAACCTAAATCACTCTATGATAATGCCTGTGCTAAATTTCCTAGACAATTATTATCAGCATCTAGTAGTGAAGTTCCAGCTAAAGTCTGAACATAGTAGATCTTTGAATTTTGAATTGTACTAGTTTAGAAAGAGAAAATTTTCAGTTAATACAAAATTCAGTGTTCATCTTCTTTGATGTACATCTTTTCATCTTTTTGCTGCCATAGTCATTTTGGCAAATAGAGACTTGGTATACAAAACCTTTGTCTTAAATTGAGAAAATTAAACTTCTTCTGGTGTTTCAGCTGCATCTGAAAAACATCTGACCATTCTGTTTTTGTTAAATGTTTGAATGATTTAGATTTTTAGGACCACTAGATGGTTCTTCTTTCTCAAGAAAATGTTTCGTTGAATGTGCAGTTCTCAAATTACTTCATCTTTCATTATTTTTCATTTTACTTCCATTGTCTGACATTATGAAGAGTCCTGTGCACCCAGGTGGGTTTGTTTCTGTTGTCAGATTACATTTTGGACAGAGTATGATGTAGTTTTATATGCAAACTCACTTAAAATATTAAAATCTTAAACAGGAGATTGTGTTCGTACTCAAAATGGAATTAATAATAATTCATGTCTAAATCAAGTTTAAATTTTAATTAACCATAATGTTATGATGAACTAACACTGTATTGGGATAAATTACCTAAAAATAGTATTTAAAGAATAAAATTTAAGTATGTCATGCCACTGAACCTTTGGGATTTGTGGGCTAACCAACACAAACCCACTATTTTCAGATTGAAATGCTAAATTAATGGTTGATATCTTGCTGTCATGCAAAATGTTTCCATATTTTCAGTTCAGTTTCTTTCAGTGACTACTTTATTAAAAGCTGAGAGAATTCTTGGGCGTTGGAAAGATGGAAAAACTTGGGTTTATCTGTTAATCCGTGAATAAAAGCAAGGTGTGAATAATGTATTAGTTCCACAGTTTTGAGGACCACAGGGGAAAAGAAGAATATGCTCAGGTCAATTGAGGATAAAATTTAATGTCTTTAATACACTGGTTAATTTAAAATATAAAATATACTTTCTTTAACTTTTATATCACTTATATCACTCATAAGTTTAATGTATTTTTATTTAACAGTTAATTTCTAGCCAAAAGCAGTTTGAAAAAAAAGTTAATATATGAGTCACCTATTAAAAAAAGAAATAACATTCAGTATTTTCTGGCAAAATGAAAAGGAATAAAATCCTGACTGAATGCCTGTTAAATGGTATAAATCTATTTTGTAGCCTTGTGGTCAATAAAAAGTAACATATAAAGGTTTAGGATTAATGTAAAAGTTTTATTTAGTGGAACATCATATAAAATAAGCTAAATATTTGAGTAAAGATCTCTTGCTTTAGAAAACAATAGATAGCAATGCAGATTCTAAACCTAAAATTAGTATTTTATGATACAATTTCAGACTGGTTGATTTCAGTGAGAGCAGTGAATATAATTAAAATCTATTGCTGCTCTCTTCCCTCAGTCAGTTTTAGGTGAATCTTTATTTTTAATTATCTGGCATCCATATAATGAAAAATCCTTTTATTTTTTGCAGTAATTTTTATTCTTTCTTCACTGCTGAATTTAAAACTAACGGGGGAAAAATTCTAGGGAGAAGACTTTCAGTCACTCTTCTGGTTTATCTTTTGTACCCCGAAGATGATTGCAATGACTTTAAAGAAGATTATATTCTTCTCCCTCTGTCTGGTTTTGGGGTTTGTTTGTTTGCTTTTTAATGCCTTGTCGTTATAAAAGCGGATTATATTTTTAATTTAGTTTTTCTTATGTTTTCCTTCCAAAATGCTTTCTGAATGAAAATTATGTTGTCCAGTTTCTAGAATGCACTGAAAAGCAGGAATTATGTTGCTGTTACAACTGGCTTTTGTAAGGGTGATGACTCTACAAAACTCCTGGGATTCTCAGACTCACTGATACTTGATTTCCCATTCAGGAGTATATTTGAAGTTTGTATTTTGTATTTCTGAGTATGTTGACATAAAGTGAGGATTCTTTTTACTTTCACAGGCATTTAATTTTATCTTAGAAGAGTTATGTATTCCATTTATTTGAACCCTTTTGTCCTTTCTCCCTACAATACATGCATTTCCTACAGTTATTTCTTTAAAGTGTGAATTTAACTAGAAATACAGGTATTTTCTTAAAGCTTTACAATACCATCTGCTAGTGTTACCAATTAAGAGTTTTAAGTATTAGTTGATATCATAATATACTGTATTGTATGTCATAATTAATTTATTACCTAATGGAGGAGAGTAATAAGTGCTATATAATGTATTTCCATATTTTTGAGATAGGAAGAATTTTGTTACCTAAAGCTTGTTTCATTGTATTTGGAAGTGTTTGGAGCCCAGGAGTGATTAATGCATATGAAGTAGGTTCTGTGTGAGGTTTTGGAACTGTGTTTTGTATTTTCATGAGATTGCAGAGAACTGGGTATGAAAACCTAGGCAGCAATTCCTCTCAGTTCTGTATTCATATCCATGCACTCTTTTGTTGTCAGTGGAAAAAGGCTGAGTGGTTTAGGGTGTACTTAAGAGAAGCCATAGCTTGATGTAGTTTGGAATTTTAAGGTTTGATCATGGGGCATATCTCTCCAAAATACGTTTAGTTTAGATATTATGTATTAGTGTTCCGTTTATGAGCTGTAATTCCAACATTAAAATGCTTTTTATTAAAATGTAAACAGAAGCTCAGTATTTCTAGCAACAATTTTATTATTCTCGAATAAATATCTCAAGTTCTATACAGTTTTTATTTACTTAAAAATATCTAAAGGAGAAATTCTAGGCAAACTAAGCCTTTGTTATAGGGTTGTCTTTGTTTGTTTGTTTGTGTTTTGTTTTGGTTTTTTTTTACCGTGGAAGGTAATCATAATGTTATTTTGGCATTCTGTTATATTGCAAACATTTTTGATGTTTTGACAATTCTTCTGTAGATACTCTTTCATAAGGTAGTTCCCTCCAAACAGGAAATTGTTTTATACTTGGGAAACATTAGTGTGGCTTTAGTTAAGGTGCTTGCTTTTAAAGTTTTATCTGTATAAAATCAATGTAAAGCTCTTCAAACTGTACCACCATAAGAAGTATTAAGCCCAAAGGTACATTTATTTTGTCTAAAGGATTTAATGTATAAGTTGAAAATTTGTTAAGTCAATCTTTTGCGTTTTTATTAAATGACAGAGTTTTGAAACTTTCTTTTACAGTGTTTATAAGCCTTATTAAGAAACCAAATACATTTTATTTGTTACTGTTTTCTAATGTTGTGTTTCCACATAGGTGGAGAACGAACTTGTGGTGTACATGAACTGATCTGCATTAGAAAAGGTAAGCAATGATTTGTGACAGTGAACTCCTTAGCTTGAATAGCACTCATGAGAAGTCTGCTGTCCACTGTTATGGTCTGATTTTTTGTGGATCTTTGTATTGCGGAATCTTTTGCTGCTGGCAATGTCAATACGAAAAAGTAGTGAAATTATAAAATAAAATTTGATTTTTTACTAGAAGGAAAAACATGATCCTTCAATATTCACCAATATTCACCAAGTTACATGGAATGTATTGATATTGTTCAGCAGTGATGGATAATCACAAAAACTTTGATCTTTGCTTTGTCCAGAATTTTGTAGGACGATTTGGTTTTTAATAGTAATAGAAAGTTGTGAGGATGTTTCAAAAAAACTGATGTAATGAACTGGCAATCTCTGCCTCTGATTTCAAGTGAGATCCTAGTGACTCAAACTTCTTTGAAAACAGCTGCATCAGTAGTGAGACTAGCAACTAAAGAGAGCATGGAGCAGATCTGTGCTCCAGAGAGGGCTATTACACCTTAAAGCTCAGCTACAGTGACTGAAGTTGGAGCTTGACAGAGCAGCTCAGCTGATAGAAAGGCTAGATACATTTCTGTCCCTTTTGGCGGTCCTGTGCTCCTTCCTGCAGCATTTCTATTGAGTCTCTGTCTTCTCATCTGAAAACTAATCCAAGAAAAAAGTGGTTTCTTCAAGGACTAGTCCCTTGAATTGAGCCTCGGTTAGGTCAGAAGCATCTCAGTGCTTTCAAAAGGAAGGAGTAAAAAACGTGTAGGAGAGGAGGAAGGCTGCAAGACTCTTTTGACATCTTGGTGTTAGACTGGCTCAATAGTCTTACCAAACCACATCATACTTTGTGGAAAGAAGTTTTGTTTGTCCTATTAGTTTCCATTGCATTTACTGAGACATTTTGGTAATATTGTTTGGGTTTATTGAAACATTTATTTAACATTGTCTAACCTCAGAATTAAGTCTACCACTTACGGTCAAAACAATTTTATGGTCACAAGTAATCTTTTCCAAATACCTATCAAAAGAATTGTCGAGTGTTGTATGTGGGTTGAAAGTACTGTAATTAAAAACATTTTTCTCCTTTTCTAAACTCTGAATCATTTAGATCTTGCTCTTTTTTTGTTCTTTTTCATTTTGGAGGGGAGGCAAATTCTTTTCTTTTTATTGCTGGCTCTGTTTTTCCATTGATGGATATGTCAGTACACACAGTGCTCTGTATTCCATCTGTAATAGGTCTTGTTTATCTTTCTGAATTGTGAAACCCATTGGAATTTCAGAAAGCCATCTGATAAAGTTTCAAAATCTGTTAATCTTGCTAGCCCTTATTTATATTAGGATGCTGTAATGATTTTAAGAAAAACAATTTTTCTGCATTCTTGGAAACAGTGCTGTATGGTTTTAATGTTAATTGCTGGGAAGTTAAATTGAAAAGACATGAGGTTTTTTTTTAAGATTCTGTGTTGTATTTGAGCATTGAATTCTAAGCTCCATTAGCCATTGATATAATAAACTTTTTTTTTTTTTAAGTAACAGTAGCATGGAACCTGTGTTTTAGCATTGGTGGTTCTAAATTAGCCTAGGGGTAAGTGTGATTAAAAGACACATACCCTCTTAGTGCCATTTATACTTGCATTATGTTGGGTTCCTTTCTAGTTCAAATGAGTTTCCATGTATATTCTAACCTTGTGTGTCCCTATGTTACTGACAAATTTCTCTTTGTAGTGCACGGATTTTGTGCATTCTTGTCTGTCTTTACTGCCTACTTGATGTGTACATTTAAAGCAGAAGGTGCTTGGCATTGTACTGCAAATCTTCCAGTCATGTAGAGTTTTATTTACTTTATCTAAGACTTTAGATTGTCTGATACACATTGAAGATGCTTTTATTGTCTGACCAAGGCCAAACTCCCAAGGATTATTTTATTTGCCAGTTGTCCAGCCCTGCTTGCTTCCCAGGATAAGGGTGCAGACTCACGATCTCTGCTGACGTCCTCAGAGTAGGAAGACATTTCCAAGCTGAGAATTCCTGGCTGCCAGCAGTCTTGAGCTGGTCAAATCAGACCTTCCAGCTTTGTCCTTAATGCCACTGAGTTCTCATGTCAAGCTTATACAGGGTGGAGTTTCCCATCTCTTGGCTGTGCCGTGAAAGCCAAGCCGTTTTTTCATCTGTGACCTCACTGTAGAAGTTGAATGGGCAGATTAAGTGTTCACACTGACACATGGGTAATTCTCTGCAGTCTTGTCTGGTGCTGGGTAAGGTTGCAGTGTGCCCTTCTCCCTTTTCACTGGTGTCTGTGTGTCTGTGGCACCAGGAGAGTACACTTCAGCGCTCCTCGCATTCACTCACTCTCCCTCATTTTCATCGAATACTGTCTTTGAGGCTTTCAGAGCTGGTGCAGTGTTTGACAAAATGGTTCTCTATTTGCTATCTGCCTGAAAGTCTCTGATGCTTTCTGCCAGGGGATGGTGGGTAACTGTGACTGCCCTGTGACTGGAGTTGGAGTGCCCATATGGAACCTCTGAAAGAAACACTAGTAGTAAATAGCCTGCATTAAGTAACTGGAGTTCTTAGAGACATCTAGTGTATCCTTGTACCTTGCTTGGCTGTTAATTGTTCTTACAGGCCTTCCAAGTACATGGTTGTTGAGAAGCAACTGATGGGATAAATAACGATGTTCCGTCTTATTTTTCCTGTACTGAATAGGGAAAAGTAAGCATGCAAACAAGCATATGTCTTCTGTGAATAATGCATGGGAAAACTTTCTGATTTCAAGCGATGGAATGTACTTACAATTTATATGGGGATTATATGACTTGAAGAATACCTATGGCTGGTGGTTAATTTTTCATTCTAGCTAGCAAAGTAACACATTCCTAAATTATCTTTTTCTTGCTTATCCTTTCATTTTTTTGCTAGGAAAATAAGAAGCTTGAAGTTTCAGATGATGAAATGTGGAAAGGGACCAGAAAAGTCTGCAAAGATATGTGACTACACCATTTAGCTTAACGTAATGAAAACTTCTTAGCTGTAGTTGAAGGCATAGCAAATAAAAGCACAACCTAAGCCTTAAAAAGCAAATGTCTGATTATTCAGCTGTTAAAATGAAAATGGCTTAAAACCTCACTTTTCCTCTTTTTTTAGGTTTCGTATTTCTCATATTAGTCAAAACCATAGACTCAAAGGTTTGCAAGTACCAGTTATAATGTTAATTGAATAGCTGAGATTGTGTCGGTTCTAATGTAAATATGATCCCAATATGATATTGATACAGAACTCAGATTTGCTACCCACAAATGTAGCAATTGTCTGGCACAGGCCTTCCCCCGTGTCACATAATGTTGTTATAGCTTTGTAGTTGCCCAAGAGAGACTGTGGTGGGTCCCCTTCTAGATTGCACAGGAACGATTGCAGTACTTCTGTAGAGTTTTATTATTTGATTTCCTTTTAGCAGATTCATACGTTTTTGAGAAGAATCTGCAAAGAGCTGATCAGGAGTAAGGAGACTGATAGGCTTTTCTGGAAAGCCTTAAAAACTAATTCTTATGTATTTTGAAGGAGGTTTCTTTTAAATGCATAAGTAGAGGGAGTGTGTGTCCTGAAAATGTGAATATTTTGCGGCCGTTATGTAACATCTAATAGCTACAAAATACTGACTTGCTATCAAAATCACTTCCCAGCTATCAAAAAGAACTTTAAATATTTGTCATCAGCTATTAGGGAAGCACTGAAACTTGTGTCTCCTATGTTTAACGTAGTTGTGTTTGTGTGGTTTTATATTTGCATGTTGTTGAATTCTGGAAATTGGAAAAAAGGAAAAATAGATTTTTGCTTTTATTATAAATGAACTTCTTGTTTACTTCTGTTATTTAATGCAAGTTTATTTTGTATACACACACATATTCAGTGTCTGACAATACGAATTGAAGACTTGGCTATAGAAAGAAGAGTCCTGCATAGTTTTTGACAGCAGGAGAAGGTGACAGAGTTTTTCTGAAACTACTCAGGTAGCAGTTTGCCTTTTAGCTGGGTATTTTCCTAGTATACAGCTGTTTTTGAGAGCTGTGTTAAGTTCTTCATTTAGTTATTTGCTAGGGACATAAAAGAATTCAGGGAACTTGAGATCAGACTTGAGAAAAATGTAACTTTTTTAGCTGTACAGTGCAGCTGCAAGTCTAACTTGGAATTAGTTGCTGTTAGATTTAGGAATATTTTAATTAAGGTTGTTTTCAGGTTTTGTTTGTACAAACAAGACAGATTTGTGATGACTGTTTATCATATTCAGCTGTAACTGAAGAAACTCCTCTTTAATATATTCTGCTATGTATTTATTCTCTGTATAACAGAGAAGTGACATTAAAGGAGAATATATATATACACACACTATATATACCTACACATACATACATATATATATATGGCCATATTATTTTTAGGTCTCTTTCACCCAACACTTTTCGCTTGTTTATTTTTGAAGTAGTGCATAGTGATACTTCTAACTCAGCAGTGTGTTTTGTATTTAATTCATGGAAATGCAGATTGAGTATCTGAGTAAGGGCTGAGTTGCACAGATGTTTAAAATTATTTTTAAGCCCTTTTTTTCTTTTGCAAGATGTTCTTTTCTTTCTATTGTTGTGGCAATCTTGCAAACAAAGGAAATTATTCAGCAAACTGACTTTGTGACTAATAATGGAACAGAAGTGCTCTCTTTAATATGCAAAAGAGAAGTTACAAAAAGACAATGTCTTCGTCTGACAATGAAAGATGTCACTTGTAATAATAATTTTGAAAAGATAAGAAGGTGTGAATTTTTGCTTTGTCAGAAGTATGTTTTAAGTAGAACTATTCCTCTTTAATGTTCTGGTCAACTATCCTTACCCATTTGCCTATGTCTGAATGTTAAGCTGCCAACTGCATTTAATCCAAATGGAAAGAAATAACATTTATTCATTAGTTTCTTTTTACAAGTAGAAAGATTATTATGTTGAAAGTCAACTGCCTCTGATACTGAAGTTACCTTACACTATTTATGAGAGTCTACAGCAAATAACTGCCTCTGAAAAAGAAATAAAATAATTTTTTACTTTCTCCCTGCTGTCATCCAGTTGGTAGAACTACTTGTTCTTCATCAAGAGAAAGGTGATGCCACAGATGGTAGCAAACTTCTTTCAACTGGGTAACCTCACATTAATGTAAAATGTAAATATATGTTGTTTCTGTACTCATTTAGGGATTCAGATTTGGGACAGTACAAAGTAAAGTACGCTTTCTCTTTTTACAAAGAGGAGTAAAAACCCTTCATTAAGAAAGTATAAACAATTAAAGCTACATTTATAATACATGAAGAAAATAGTAATTAATACTATTTTTTTCCCAAAAAATTTTGTATCACATGAATACTAAACTTCTTAGACTTGGGAGATATTTAGAACTATTGCTACATGTTAAAAAAATGAAAATAATAATGTTAGAATTAACACTATTAGAATATATACTGAATTTTTGCACTCTGTTGGGAAAGTAATCTGTATGTACATGTTCTGCATTAGGGAAAATTTAATACAAAGTAAATACTTTTCTTTGAGCTTACTGATGCCCGTACAGGAAGCAGAATATTATTTCTGTGTGTGTTCTCCTGTGTTTGGAGTCTTCTGGAAAGCAGCAGGGGTCACAACTGTGGCAGTACTTTTACTTCTGTGGCAAGTTTAGTATGTAAGAACTTTGCTATATCCAAACCCTAGCATTTCTTCACTCAAGTTCCCATGTGCATATAACAGTTTTTACCATGCAGTACTTTGCTGTATATCCTGGTTAATTACTGTTGGATTACATGGATTGTCTCATGCTTTGTTGTTAATTGTAGTGTCTGATAGGGAGAAATGAGGTTTTAAAATATTTTTATTACATAGATTATTTTTCTTTCCCCTTAGTGGAGAGCTACTTTGTAATGGGTATGAACTTTTAAACTGCAAGTCTCTAGACCCCTGTGGGTCTTTAATACCTTTGCTTTGGGAGGATTATTTGAGAATATCATTTAAAAAATTATAATCACTGCTGTTCTCTAACCCACTGTGTGGATAATAGTCGTGTAATATGCTATGTAATTGCAACAGATTATTGGGATTTGGAGGTAATCAAGATGATTCCATGATCAGTGTCTATTCCAAGTGGCAAATGTGATGCTTCCTTCGCTGTTTCTTTTCACAGATTTCTGTTGTGAGATAATCAGAGATGAATTCCATGTAAGAGAGAAAAGGCATTGAGGAACTGGTAAACCAGCAGGGATGGCAGGCTGACAACTTTTTCAGCACGTAAGGATTTAGGAATTAAAAGATTTCTGTCAAAAGTTTAAATCTCTATCTCAGACTATGGCTGCAGTTATTCCTAAATTCTTTCTTAGATCAGTGGTATTTTGGAGCCAAGGGTCCTCTTTTTCTTGTAAATTAAATTTATCTCCAAAAGACAGTTTCAGCATGGTATTTTAAAAGAAAGGGAAAAGAATCCTGGAAAAGACGATCTGTAGAGGCAGTACTAGAGCTGCCAAAAGTATTTGTGTTCAGTTATGTGTGTGATTAGTTAATTTAATGAACCAAGCTGGTTTTATCATAAACTGTGAGTTAGAAGTGACTGAGGTCACTTGGTCTGTTTAGGCTGGCGGAGACTGAGGGGAGACCTCACTGCAGTTACAACTTCCTTGTGAGGGGCAGTGGAGGGGCAGACACTGATCTCTTTGGTGACCAGTGACAGGACCTGAGGGAATGGCCTGAAGTTGTGTCAGGGGAGGTTTAGGTTGGATATCAGGAAAAGGTTCTTCACCCGGATGATGTTTGGGCACTGGAACAGGCTCCCCAGGGAACTGGTCACAGCACCAGCCTGGCAGAGCTCAAGAAGCATTTGGACAATGCTGTCAGGCACATGGTGTGACTTTTGGGGATGGTGCTGTGCAGGGCCAGGAGTTGAACTTGATGATTCTTTTGGGTCCCTTCCAACTCAGGATATTCTATGGTTCTAGAGTTGTGTTTTATGAAGTAATTGAACTCTATTTGATGTAAATATTTAGTCAAGTAATTTAATTGATCGTAATAAAATCAAATAAACTGAATTTTTAAAATTAAAATATATTCTAGAATTTCTTCCTGCGTGTAAGAATTCCTGGAATCTAGATGTTAAAATGTATTTTTCTGATTAGTCCTTGTAATTCAATACTAAGAAAACAAAGGGTAAAAGAAGTTCTGATTTGTCTCTGTAACAGTGCGTATTATCCCTCAGCCAGGGTGAAGTGACATAAACTGAATGTTAAAAAAAATTGCTATTATATCTGATAAATTTCCGCTGGAATAAAAATGACAGTGGAGTTAGACCAATGTAGCTTTCATGATGCATTAATTCCAGTAAACTTTTCGTGTAAACAAGCACATTTATTTTTTGCTTAATATGACATTTTTAAGAAATTAACCCCAAAATGGCATCATGTATCACTTCAGGTAATGTCAGTTCTGTGTTTTCCTCAGTAGTTCTTTGGAAGGTCTATTTAAAGGGAATTGTTATTCCAAATAGAAAGTTAAATTAACATTTTCATCCTGATTTCATTCTGTCAGTCTTAAAATACTTCTGAAAGGTCCATGTTGCTAAAATTGTTAATTTTCTTATTTAGGAAATGCAATGCTCTTTTCAGTTTTGCATTGAAATTGAATTGAGTTGTCATTTCAAGTTCACACTCATTTGAAATTGAATTGAGTTGTCATTTCAAGTTCACACTCATTTGAAATTGCATGGTGAAAGCACTCAGAGTTGTATCCTGGGTGTACATAGTTGAAGTGTTGAAGTACAGGTAGCTCATGCTGCAGGGGCTTGTAATTCATATGGAAGAGTGTGCAAATTTGCTGTACAACAAAGTGCAAGATGCAGGAGCAACAAAACCAGGCAAAAACATCATAAGACTGGCAGAATAAAGTCTATTTAGCATTGTATGTTGAGAGATGTAGCCATTAGTAGAGGGCCAAGATAAGAAGTCTCTGCTGCAGAAGAAAGGCAAGATGCAAGTTTGAATTGGAGAGGGCCGCATCTTTATATAGAAAAGCTTCAGTTTTAGTGTCACGTAGGTGTAACAAAAAAATTAAAAGAATTGATATATGAGATGTAATTACGTATTTGAAGTTGAGCTAAAAGACTTCCTGATGTTTGTTTTGACCAAACATAGAGGAAATAGGTAAATTTGTAGAAGCTAATTAGTAGTTCCGATGTTTTATACATGAGATAGAAGAAGGAATAAAACAGGAATCATAAGATATATGTTTGGAATTTTGTCTTTTGACATGTTCAAGAAATTGTTTAGAGTTCATTGTCTGTCACTGATTTTTAGCAGCAACATCAGCTAGTCAATTCTTGTGGTAAGGTTGCTTCTGTTTTTTATATAGGAAAACATTCTAATAGTGATGATGCCGTAAATAGTTCTTGTTTGTGAAACAGTGTAAGTAGTCAAGAATTTAATGTTTTAAGTCTTCTAATGCAATAGTGGATAAACTGTTACCTCCTATATAAACTATTTTGTCTAGGTAAAAAAGGTCCTATTCACTTATTGGTTCTTCAACTACTCCAGCAAACAGAAAGATACTAATTCTGTATGAATTCACAAATTGCTGTGAAACATTGTGTATTGAATTTCCATTGTCAAAGAAAAGCTGTTCAGAAAGCACAAAATCTTAGGCAGCATTCAAATTCAGTTACTCACTTTTAAAGAAGAGACTATCCCATGTAACTAATTAAAAAAAAAAAAAAAATTACTTGTAAACTGATGCATATGAAAGTACAGTCCCTACTCATGTTGAGTAATCAGACCAAAGTATTTCACTTGTGAGCAGACTGAGGTGTACAGGGATTTGTTTCATTTTTTTCTATTATGATATGAATTGTGTGTGAGAAATAAATATATCCTGTTTGGAGATAAATAATTCAAGCATGTAGAAAAGGCACAAATCTTGTTGTTTCACTCAGTAACCTGCTCAGCTTTCTAAAAATATGTTAATTTCTCAGGCAAGTGGCAAAGTTAGAAAGAAGTGACAAGCAGCAGTGAATGGTATTTGGATGAAAATGCAATGAGCTGGACAGTACAGATTATTTTCATGGAATGTCAAGATGTAATGATGTAAAAAAATGAATAACAGTAAACCATTCTTCTTCACGACTAAATAGAAACCAACCATCCTGTATATTTATAAAAATTTAAAGAACTAAAATAGCTTAGATCAAGTTGTAAAAAAGGCCCCAAAAAACAAGTTCTGAATAAGAACAAACTTACTTTTTTTTTTTTGTGCTACGATCTTAAATGTAATTGACATTTTTCAGATCATACCCCCTACTTACTTAATTTGTGTACTGAAGATATAGTATTGCATTTATAAATGAATAATTGAAACATCATTAACATAACTGTGTGGCTTTATACATTACTGGCTAAGTGAACAGTATGATGTGGAGTGTGAAAGCTCCAAAAATAATTGACTGGATATTAAATACAATTTGGGGCTAGATACATATTAAAATATTAAATTATTTTAAATTTAATATTTAAAAATGTTTCACCTTTTTAAAATGTCTGAGGTTTTTTGTTGTTTTGGTGATATTTATTTGAAGATGTCATTTTTTTCTGAAGAGTTTGAAACATCTTTTGGAAATGGAAAATTCTTTCATAACAGGGAACTTACTATTTGAGAAAGAGGTGCTAATTTGATATTTAAGATGAAGAGATGGTAAGTTTCTGTGTTCTAATACTTCTGATTGTAGATGATAACAATAAAATGGAATTAAAGTGGTGTTAATGTAATACTTCTGTAATGAGTATAACTTTCAATGCTACTTTCATAGGCAGCAATCCAATTAGTCTTGGTAACTTTGTAGTAAGATGTTTGTTCTTTTAGTATGTCTAAAACTGTGTTGTATTATTATGAACTTCAAACATAAATTCAGAATTTCATTGTTGTTTTTCTTAAGAACTGAGGATAATTATGAAGTTTATACAAGTAGGACATTTGAATTTAAAATACGACATTGAGAAAATACTGCATTTCTACTGGTTTCTGATAGTACAAGAAACACTAGGAACCTCTGAGAGTTTTTAAAGTGCTTTTCATGGTACAGTTAATGCCCAGACAAACCAGAATTTATGACAATATGTTTTGAACCAAAACAGTTCTGGTGGTGAATGTGGTATAGATGTGGCATAGATTTTTTTTATGCAAAAAAGAACTTCTAAATTTTTTCTGCCTACAAAGTATACTTGCTTGACACTTCAGCTGTGAGAAACTAACTTAAGGATTAATGTGATGTATAAAACCTGTATTCATAGATGGGGATCTGTACACATTTCGTGTGGAAAATTGAAGTACATTTATTTTCCTGGCTTTATAATGGTAATGCATTACAGGGTTTCAGCTTGATAATTTACCTAATCTGTGAACAAGTATTCTAAGACTCTTTACATGAGTGCAAATTGATACAGAAATATAATTTTCAAGTCCTATGTTCACACTGAATTACATAAATAATTAATTAGACTCACTGCAGCTAAAGTTTCATTCTTTTTGTAAGGTATCAGCCAATGTTTTTTTTTTTTTCACTCCAGAAAAATGTCATCAGATACTGTGTTTCCATAGAGAACTATAAAGCTTACAGACAGTGCCTTTTTAACTACTTAGTATCCAGGAAGTATTGGAGAAAAAAACCCTCAAAGTATTCAGTTTTCAAGTTCCTTTTAGGTTGTGGTTAACTTCCTAAGCACGTATTTTGATGGATCAAAGCAGTGTACTTGCTGAATGATAAGCAAAAATTTTAAAATTGCAATTTAAACCTACAGTTTTAAAGATCTAAAGATCAACTGTGACATGTATGAGAGTGCTTTTCCCTGAAGATGTTGTGCAGTTCATCTATCCTATTAAAAGGAGACTGTCACTGTCCTCTATTGGAAATTATTCCATGACTGGAATTCAGTTAAATCTCCTGCTCAAAGCAGTGTGGGCACTGAATTCAGGCAAAATTGCTTAGGACAGCCTACTCCAATAATAAAGCAATCATTCTCATAGTTCATTGAATGGTCCCGTGATCTTTATCTGC
Source organism: Dasyornis broadbenti (assembly GCA_013397935.1). Classification (NCBI taxonomy): domain Eukaryota; kingdom Metazoa; phylum Chordata; class Aves; order Passeriformes; family Dasyornithidae; genus Dasyornis; species Dasyornis broadbenti. The sequence goes on from VZRN01003941.1 coordinate 2,968,947, forward strand.
CTTCTGCTCTGTCTTCCTTTTTTTGTCTTCTCATCACTTTCCAACTTTCCAGCTTCTGTTCTGTGTACCTCATATTGATGTCACAGCTTTTTCATAACTCACAATGATTTCTTCACTCAACACCATTAACCTGTGCTACCTTCTACTGCACTCATACTTCTGCTGGTCCCTGTGTTCTGGTGAATTGCAGTTCCCTCTTCCTGCCTTTTCTGCCACTGCCTCTGTGTTTGATAGGCTTTAGGACTGGAAGTCTTTGGAGAATGAAGATTTTCTGCTTTGGACCCAGTCTGTAGTCTCATTTGGGTCAGGATCAATAATTCAGAGAAAACTGAGTGTTGTTCCAATAGCCTCAGACATTCTCAGTTATCCATATGCAGTCTTGGAAGAGGTGGGAGCATGCCTACTGCCGACAGAACTTCAGGAGATTTAATCTGTAAAACTTTGAGGTCAAAAATTAATATACACGAACTGAGGCTTTTGTCAGATCTCAGAGTATTCCCATGTGTGGGAAAATTCCATGAAAATGGTAAATAGACACCTGACAAACAATAAATGAGCGCCTGACACATGCCAAAGTTCATGATAATTGAAATTAAAAAAAAAAAAAAGAAAATAGCTGCCTTTCTTCCTTGTTCCAGAATAGAAATCCACTTTTCTTCACCTTGTTGCCTCTCTTGATGCAGCAGGATATCACATTTGAAGTTATCGGCAAGTTCCTTTTCATGAGAGAATTTTCAGGGTTGTAGGCAAAACTTTACATGATCTCTTCTGGTCAGAGGGAAAAAGTGAAACAAAAATAATTTTCACAGTTTCAGACAGGTCTGGGTGTCCAGCTCAAAACAGAAGTCCAAATCTGTCCAACTCATTTTACATGGTGGAAGGCACATTTCTTTGGATCTTTCTTTCTTTGTCAGATTTAAGACACCTGTATAATAATTTAAGAACAGCACCATAGACACAAATGTTCCCTGTCATCCTGCAAAACGAACTGAGGAGGCTGTGGAACTGCATGTGTTTCTCAGTCAGTGCTTTTACATAGATATATGAGCCCAGATTTACAAAGGGCATATGTCGAATCAGTGAATGATTTCATTTGGAAGGCTCCTGGGAAAGTAATTTACAGTTCAGTCCTCTGCTCAAAGCAGGGGTAACATTGAAGTTGGATTCTGTAAGTGATCTAGGCAATCTGTTCCAGTCATAAACCCCTCTCATTCTGGATTTTTCCCGCCTCATCTTCAATTGGAATTTTTCTTGTAGTTATTTCAGACTCTTGCCTCTTGTCCTTTTGTATTGCATCTCTGAGAATACAACTTTGCTTTAATCCTGCTCCTTTTTACATTGTGAAATATGTTACTGTGTAGCATTATAGTCCTGAAGTGAAGTACCAAGTTCTTGGCAAAAAGAATTTGTAAATCTGATAAAGCTTCATAGATCTTTATTAAATAGAAGAAACCCCCCCAAGAATGTGATTTAAGGTGTTGAGTATAGAATCTTGCAAAGTTGGCAGGAAAAAAGGGATATGTGAAATCCTAGCCTTCATCCAGATGAATGCAGTCATGTTCAGCTCTGAAAGGTGCATGTCTGTGTGTTGTGGCCACAAAATCCACTCTTAGCTGTTACTCTTATTGTTTAGAATGCAGGTTTGGGACATAACTAAACCTATAATGTTTCTTAATTATCAGAACACTACTAATAAACCAGTTAACAGATTAATTATTCTGTTATATATCACTAGGAATCACTTGCCATTCTGTATTGCTTTACACTGTTGTTAATTGCATGTTGTGATTGAGTTCTATTGTATTTTTGCCTGTACATTGCACCTAAGTATTATTGAATTGCATCCAGTCACCCTTCTAACTTCGCACTTCATTTTTTTGGATGTAGAGCCAGTGGAGAATCCACTGGATTTCCCAAGGGGCTTCCCTCTGGCATCCTGGCAGCCTTTATTAGTGAAGCAGCCCAGCTTCATTATAATCTGTGGGCATGTACACTCCTTTCAACAGGTCTGCCCTCTCTTGGTCTTGAACTGCCTTTATAAGTTTTTAATTATTTCTCACATTTCTAGGCTCTTGTTTTTGCTGCTCTTCCGTATCCCTTTCTGTAGCCACTCTCCTTCCAAATAAACAAGCTGCCCTTTAAATACTCTTTCCCCATTACTTCAATTTGCTAGATCCATTTGCAGATATCATATTTCTAAAACCTGTTCATTGACAATCTTGGTCTTAAATGGTGTAATTGATGTTGTTAGGTGCTGATGGACATCAAAGATTCTACACCTGTCAAAGATCCCAATACTGCCTTGCAGTTATCTGCTTAATAGCAATTAGAATTTCTTTATTTTACATACTCTCTAACACATGTCAGTCTACTTTGGTCCTTTTTCCCCTCTGGTTAGCTGGTTTTAGTTAAGTGTGCTTTTATCTTACTTATCTCTTTCTTGGTTCATATGCAAGTGAACAGACATGGTTTTTCTCATTCTGTTTTTTGCACATTAAGTATCCTGCTTGTCAGGGAGCAGTCTGGACCAGCTGGTTCTTGAGGGAAGAGAAGCCAGGTTCTGAGCATAACAAGGTGAACAGGGCAAGGGCTCAGTCCCTCCCTAGCAGCACTACCTCAGACCTGGCCCTGAGTCCAGATAGCCAAACTTCCAACCCCCTCCGGGAATATGGGGTGCTCTGAGCTCCTTTTCAGAGCTCTGTCTCTCAGATGTTCCATCAGAAATCATTGGTTTTGGCAACTTCTGATCATATCCCCGTTTTTCTGTAGAGACTGTCCAGTCCTCCATCAGAACCTCTTGCTCGGACCAGATGCTTTTCTGTTCTTTGAAAAGATGATTAAATGTTATTCTGAATTTAAATGGTGGGGTTTTAATTATATCTTCCTTATATATTTGCATCTTTCAAGATATTTATTAATGATAAATTCTGATAATACTGCAACTTTACAAACTTTCACGAAGTTTTTAAAAATGTGTTTCTTTCTGTTTCTTTTAGTATCTCCTGAAGCAATTGGATTCCTGTCTGCAGTCGGGGTGTTCATTATTCTCATGTTGCTACTTTTCCTATATATTAATAAGAAGATGTGTTTTGAAAATGTTAGTGGTTTCCCAGATCTCGATTCAGGATACACTACAAGAAAGAATTCACAAGATAAACTTTGTAAGTATCTGACTTACAGTGTACTAAAGTTAAGTATAAGAATGTACATTTTTACAAAGACGTAGCAACACAGCAATGTTGGCTTTTCCTGTGACTGTGCAGGCTTGGAAAGGAACTAAACTTTGTATCCGCAAGCCACAGAAATTCAGCAGCCATGTAACCAAAGAGTTTGCGTTTACTTATGGGCAGATACTTCTCTTGCACTATGTGAATACTCTTGAACTTAATTAAAAACACCACATAATTTTGTATAATTAAGTCTTAAGTAAATTTGTGAATGGGATTATTGGATTTTCACGCAGCCTATTAAAATCCTTCGTCATTCTTTTGGAGCAGGTCTTGCTTTTATTCACCTGGAAAATAATTTTAAAGAATAATTTTTGTGACATATCTGAGTAGCACATTATTGAATATTTTTTAATACAACAAGATCTTTAAGGATCATGTGTAATGAAAGTAAATAGACCTTGAAAAAGATACTGAGGGTTGGAAAAACAACCTCTTTCTACTGTTGTGCTGTGAAAATTGAACAGGCTTTGTTAGGTGACTTGAGAGAAGGAGACAGGCACCAGAGAACAGAATGTGAAATCGAAGAGGCCTTCTTCCCCTCTACCTCTTTAAAAGATGGAGCTAAATTTTTCGTTTCAATTTTCTAGGAGGCAAAACAATTTTTCCCCACTGAAATTGTCTGCCATATTAACTTTCTTTTTTGCTACAAAACAAGTCTTGATGTTCCAAAGTATCTTACCTTATGTAAAAGACAACAAATATTTTGGGGTGAAGAAGTCTCCATGATGTGTGTTGTGTTATGGTAGAAGTTTGTTATAGTCTGACATTAAATGAAAGTATATAATTTAAATGTCTCACAACTTCTTCTTCACAGGTTAGAATAAAAAAAAAAATTCCACCTCACACAGTTATCTTGTCTTGAAAGTAATGATTTTGTTATGGCTAGTTGATGCTGCAGTTGATGAAAGACTATGGTTTTGCTGGTTGATTGTGGCTTCATTTCAAGATATTTGTTTAGCTGTTTCCTTATTATTTTCAATGCATATTGAATGAAACAAGGAAAGCTGCAACTTCCCCTGGTAAATGTATTGATTTTTGAGATAGCAAAGGCAAATAGCTCTGAGACCTGGAGAAACAGAGATGATCAGTTTGTGAAACAGAGGACCTCTCATTATTAAAAGCTGTTGCTGAATAGGCTGGACAAATGGCGTTTTTTAGAAACCTTCACCAAAATCTGAGCCTTCCCTCCGTGTCTTCCTTGGTGGACACACTCAGCAGTGCTGTGGATGACCTGGCCAGTGTTGTTGGCGAGGTTGGCTACTCTGTAGCTGACTCAGTGACAGAGCAAGTAACGAGCATGATAAATGGCCTGAGGGCAGAAGATGAGAGCTCCAAAACACAGAGTGATAAACCTGTGGAAGGCGAAGAGGAGCACACACCATCATTAATTCATTCTCAGGAAATTAATATGAAAACGAAGAGAGGTGCTGCAGAACATAAAGAGACTCATAATTCTAATTCATTAGATTTTGTAAAAAGAGGTACAAGTCAAGTTGGAGTATCTGACCATGTCTTGAGCAAAAACCAATGCCAATTAAGAGGCACGGATAATAATAATCCTGTCAGTGATACAGAAGTACTTCAGGATTTGAAGACTGTAGGAGGACCTTTTAAAAGGGAAGCAGTAAGGGGAAATGAGTGTTTTGAAAATGATAAGTTCTTGAAGGATAGTAACCTGAAAAGTAATAAATTTACAATGGAGCAATCTGCTGAAGAGCAAGATAATTGTTTATACGGAATATCAGATAATTCTAAGAATCACATGCATAAAAAAATCAAACCGCAGTCACCTGGAGTTGTTTTTAAAGATTCTGATAAAGTGCACAGCATGAATGTTCCCCAAGATTTAGAAACAAAACTTGTTGAAGTACAGAAGGAGAAATTATCAGACTCCAGCTTGAAGAAGATGCACAATAACCATCCCAATTGCCTTAATGAAGTCAAAGAAAAGAAATCTGAAGCTTTCTTTGACAGAAAAGGAAAATCTATCTCAAAGGATGAAGGCAATGTGTCAGCTACAATTGCGAATGAGGGTAAAAGGAAAAACTCAAAGAAATTAGAAAGAGAGCTTTGTAATAAGAAGACAGCAGGAAAAGGTGAGGAGTCCATCAGCAAACTGCATTCTTCAACCTTTCCTGAAACTTATGATATTTCCTACTTTTTTCACCTTATTTACACTTTTACTAATAGTGTTTTCTGTGAGTGAAAGTAGATTTGTTTGTTTCAGTGCTTCATTTTCTAATTTCGTTGATATTTCTTGGAAGTTAATTACTTTCCAAAGTATTAGGTACAGGAACTGATTAATCAATGCCTTTTCTATGTTCTAACTTTACCCTTTCTGTATACAGTTTTTCTTGCTTTCTGTGCCTTTTGTGGTTTCTGCTGAAAACTATGAATTAATTAATACTGGAAATTAATACTTGTTCTGTGAAAGCAATTTTTATTTTGTTTCTTTTAAAAGCATTGCATAAGATGTGCTATGATGAAAAAAGGAATAACTTCTGTTGCATTTACATTGCAGTAGATCTTCAGAATATTTCTGGGATATGTAAGATAATGATTTCAAGACACAATGAGAAGTGAGAAACTCAATGAGAAATGGCAATTAAACGATTTTAAGTATAGAAAGAAGTGAATGAGGCTTGTCTTAAAGTTGTAGTCTTAAAAGAAAACCTGGGTGTTGTTGTTATGGATACTTTGTGTGCTGTCTTTGACATCCAATCTTAGTGTCATAAGGGAATTGCAATAACATTTTGTGAGTAAGAAGTACAACTTTGCAATTTTACATACTTTTGCAGGTTGCATAGTAAATTTTTAGAAAGCAACACAGGCTTTTCCAGAAGTGATGATTCTGTAAAGAAATGAATGATTTCCTAATAGAAATACATCTTTTTCCTTCAGTTGTGTGTGTTTTCCTTATCTGAAAATTTCAGTTATCTGCTTTGTTGAGTTTTGGTTTGGTTTTGTTTGTTTGTTTTTTTTTTAATTTGAATTAGGAGTGTTTTCCATGTTTGTATGATAAACTATGATCTTGTCTATTTCTTTAGATAATACTATCTTTGTAAAGTATATTCTCTCAAAAATGGCATTTAGGTTTTATAATAAGCAAATTAATAGCTTTCAATAGGTTAATAATTGCTCATGACCCATGTCAGCCAAATAAAGGAAAGGTTTTACTAGGAACATAAATTCTCTTGGGCAAGTTTCTAAAAATGGTAGAAAAATAAAATGAGAAGTGTTAAGGAAAGGCATAAAAGCCTGCAATTTTTTTTGTTTTTTAATGTACAGGAAGCTATTTTTTCCCAAGAAACTGAAACCAATCTGCATTGTTAATTAAAAAAAAAAGTTATTTTCATGAATATCTTATGTTTTAACTTCAAGGAGGTTTTTAAGTCCTGCGAAGAGGTCTTGCTTCATGACTTACTATAATGGCATACATTCTCATTCTTTTATGATAGAAACTGGATTAAAAATAAAAACTGCTATCTCTGAGAACTTCTGGATGCTTACAAAAGTCAATATATTATTAGAGACATAACTCTCAACTCTTCTTTCAAACACGTTGCTACCATAATTTATACTGTTCTATTCTTTATGCAGGCTGATTAATGCACCTGATTTCGTATTTGTGAATACATTTCTTGTAATGTTAAAGTATGCACCTAATACTGATGTCTGGCACTGTATTTTAGGCCTGGTATGCTCTGCTTTAATTAGAGTCGTGGAAATCTGTAGAAGTTTCCTTTGTGGCAGGTTTCAACCTCTGGAGGGCCATATAAGATACAAAATTTTCCTCTGTCTTACAGCAAAGGAGACTCCTTTTTCCTGGGCAGCCTCTTGCAGTGAATTTGTTAGCCAGAATATATCCTGCTTAGTGTGATATTTTCAATAAGTGATCACTGAAATTGAACTTGCTTTATAGCCATCCATAAATGGGAAGAGCCGTATATCTTAGACTTGAATTAATAGCCTGGAGTTGAAAGAATCTAGTTGGTCCTTAGCAATCTTTTAAGGCACCATTTTTCCTATAAACACTTAATTAAGTTGATGTACACATTTCATGTAGAGTTGGTATCTCCACATCCAGTGAAGGCTTTCTGACATTTTCCATTTCAAGACCTTATTTTCAGTTTCCTAATTGTATGCCAAATTTGAAAGAATTGTGAGGAAATTAGACATTCTTCTGTCTGAGATCCTAGTTTTTGTTTTTTTTCCTAAGTTATAGTTTAAAATCTTTAACAGTTTCCAAAAACAGATTATGGGAAAAACATGCTGGGTATTCGTGCCAAAAAAAAAAAAAAAAA
>VZRN01003941.1:2976513-2996922 GCA_013397935.1 Dasyornis broadbenti
AAAAAAAGCAGATTTCACATCAGCTTTACTAAGATGCTTTGGCACCTTTGTGTATTGACATATGTGCTTGAAATGTGGGAGACTGCTTCTCCCATGTCAGAGATTCCCACGTTCTTCTATGAAAAGACACCTAAGTTTGACAAAGTTGTAGATTTTTGGAAAGTTTGCTTTTTGAAAAGACATGGTAAACACTTCTTATACTTTGCTTGTTAAATTCACTGACCATCCCATTTGCACTCATATGCTTCATTGTAGGGATTGAAGAACAGAGCAGGTCTTACTCTGCCTTTGATACTTCAGGTTACTGAAGGACACTGGGAGTTTGAACAGAAGAATTGGGAATAAACACGTCCTATGTGAGGACAGAAACTTCCTGAACAAATAGGACGTGATGCACGTGCTAGATGGGGATTTGAACTAGGATGGGTGACAGCTATGGAGAGAACTCATAACTTTATATCAAGGTGGAGAGACTAAGGGTGAAAGACCAAGGTTACATGAGTAGTTGGTTAGGTGCAAGTAAAGAGAACTTGGGATTGAATAACCAAAGAGAATAAAGGAAATCACCATAAGAGACCAAAGTGGGTGCTTGGAGCAAGAACTTGGAGTATGGGGCTGGGAGGCAGGAACTTGGGATAGGATTCTACTTTTATAAATGTAACTTTCCAAAAGATTTCTTACCTAAACTTGCAGCAAAGGTTTGTCTGTATGAGTACCAGGGAGAAAAAGACCTCTATAGGAACCGATTCCTAGAAGTAGGAAGGATGGACCTCTGCAGTAGTAAGAGACAAACACTTGACTGTAAAAGAGGCCTAGATGGCTGGCATACACTGAGTTACTTTAATTTTAACTGGCTGAATTTTGAGTAAGCTGAATCTCTCCTTTAACAGGAATACCTAGCCAGAGGAGTGAGGCTGACTGGGTGTGAAGAGAGCCACTAATGGGAGTGGAAATGCAGAACGAGAGCTGAGGGCATAAAAGCAGGGAGGAGAGAAGCAGCTGAGTGTGGCTGGATAGCATGTTAGACAACATTCCCTCAGAATCAAGAGCTGAAAAACAGCATTATGGGCATCTCAAACCTCTGTTGGTAATGGAAATGCAGTGGCAAATCATATACCTCAGGTTTGCTCTCAGAGTAGAAGTAATGCTGACTACTTTTGAGTTTACATGAGCTCTTAATGCCTATTAGAGTCTGAGTTCTACAGAACCTCTGCAAGGCATGTTCAATTCGGGCAGAATCTATTTGAAGTTTGGAATAGGGAGGAGGAAATTTTCCCTTTACAGAAATAAAAATGCAGCTGAATCTTTAATTTGTGGGAGGAAGTCATGCTTGAGATGTAGTTGGAAAACACTGGCCACAGGAGTGGGCACTACAGAACTGCTATAAAAGAATTAACTAGATAGATTTTTTTCCCATGGAAGTTTTGCTGTTGCCAGATGTCTGCAGTAAAAATCTGCATTAATTTCAGTTATTGAACAAGGAGCTGCTTATTGTAAGTTAAATAAAATTGTGCATGCAAACATCTTTCACTAGCATTTTCCCATTTGTTGTGAGTTTAAACACTACTGGCATAAATATCCTAAAGATGATTTTGTTGTAGGCTTCTTTTTGCAAATCAGTTTCATTTCTATGCTATGCTACATGCTCACAGCAAAAATCAGCTGGGAATGTAGGATCAGGAGCTGCCTAATTGGTATATTAGGTATCCAAATGTAATATTGCAGCAGTGTTGGATTTACTTGACTTAAGTTATTTTAAGCATTTTCCTACTTAATGAGGGGTTTCAAGAATGTCTATGTGCCGCCTTACATGAATTGATCTGTTTTCTGTTGAATAAGGGTTAGAATGGTTTTTTTGGGGGGCTTAATGGTCTTTCAGGTCTTCTAGAAAATGAAAACAGCTCTCAGCAGTTACAAAATCACAATGCTTGTAATTACAAGATATTTTAAAAATATTACAGAAATTTTAATTGAAATGGCTTAAATATCTTCAATGATAACCTCATACGGTTATTTACTTGTATTCTATTTTGAGCTGTAGTCGATTTGCTTTATTTTATTCAAACAGACAATTCTTATATGAGTAAAGACCAGCATGGTTCATCATCTGAGAGTGAAGATGAAGCACTGGGTAAATATCATGAGGCCTTGTCTAGAACGCAGAGTTCCAGGCTGCCAGTGGTGGATGGCAGACAGCAAAAAAACTATATATGGGAAACCAGACAAAAATATAGTCCCCTGTCTGCAGAATATGATGGATACAGTAGTGAAGCCTCAATAGATGAAGGTAAGAGTGATTTAAAAGCCTTCCTTTTATTCCAAATTTCAGAATTGTGCTCTGGATAAATAAGTCCTAGACGAGAGCAGCTTGACTAGCAAATAGTCAATGTCTGCAAAAGATATCCAGACACCTCTTATATTAGTGCATGCTCAAAAAAAAAAAAAAAAAAAAGCACACACTTGTGTACATTCTTCCAGAAATACTACAAATGATATAATACCTTGTTATATTAAGTTTCATTTAATTTTATCATTATTCATTTCATTTTGGGGGCAATTTAAACTGTTTTGATTTAGGAAGAAAACACAGTAACTCTTGTTGAATTTGTGGTATTACAAGTACAAAGAAGATGTTATTCCTCTGTTGATAAGCTGTTCTAACAGCAGAGTAATTGGAATTGGTTATTGGCTACAGTGCATATGGTCATTGCAGTGTGCATTGCTGGAATGTTCTGTATCTTTTCTTCTCTTGAAATGGCAGGAAGGAATTACTGCAAGGATTAGGGTAATACATTTTCCCACGGTGCTAAAAGTTGGATTTAAACAATAGATGTTTTCTTACATGCTATATATTTCTTGATTTTAAGTTGGGGTGACAGCGTAATGTAGAGGCTGAGAATTCTGTTGTCAATATTTTGTCAATATGCTTTTTGTATTTGAAAACAGCTGTATGTGAGAACTGTGTCTATAGTCAGTTTCAAGCATGAAAAGTGAGCTTTTGTGGAAGTTAGGTAAAAGTCAGATTCTAATACAGATGCTGTGTTATAGTAAGGTATTTTTGGTCTCCTTTTAGTATGTTAAAATGCAGAAGTTTTTTAGTGTTTAATGTTATTTAATAAAAAGTGTATACATGTAATTAAAAGGTACTTCAGCTAAAATGTTCTGTACAGTCCAGAAGGACTTAGAATAATTTTATATTTTCTATAATTTGATATAATTAAATTATACAAAAAGTCTGCTGTTGAAATTTGAAATTAGTACATGGTCGTTCATGATTCCAAGCTAAGACTTGAAGGACATGAAAGCCATAGTTAAAGTCAGTTGCAGAGTAAAAGGATCTCTTTTTGATCAGGAGAAAATTCATTTCCTTCCTTTGCTGTTGAATTGTATGAAGGCAGGGAGTCTGAGTTCCAGCAAAGAGTGAAGGAGATGCAGAGGGAAGTCAGGTGGTAAGAACTGATGCTTGAACACTGTGATGGAGAAGGAATAGGGGTAGTAAAAGTATGTTTGGCTTTGATACTGAGATCTCTCAGCAGTGTTGGTGGGGGGAAATATGAAAGATAAGATACTCAGATTTTTTATGGCTTATGTCACTGTTGGGAAAGAATGATGATGTATATTAACAGGAGATGGAAAAATTAGTAGCAAATAATACCAGATATAAATTTGACAAGAATCATACAGAAAGACTACTTTCAGATATTTAGAATAATGTATTTATCTCTCTGCAAATTACTGAGGCTCGTTGTTGAAGTAGCCACAGTCGTATGACATTCCTCTTTTTATGTCATAATCACTCAGATTTTTTTATCCAATCTAGTTCATCTTAGTGGAAAGTCCTCAATTCATCTGGGCTTTTTACTTTGGCCCTATAAGATTTGAGCTTCAAAGGCATGGTGCTAGTCTGTATGCAATTTTTTTTTATGATTGTGTTCCTTATTATCCTCATAAGTAATCAGAATTTATAGTCACTGCATTTTATCCTGAGGAATGATGGTTTCCAGTCTGGAAATCTATATCAGGATTACAGTCTAAGACAGAAGAACCTTTTTAGTGCATCCAAATATTGCATCTGGAAAGTTACAGTTCTTACCCCCCTTCTTGTTTTTGGTTACTCTTCTATTGCTAAATATATGTCACCAGGTGCTATTCCTTCTCAATGCTCTTCATTCAGGAAGCAGGCTGGAAATAAACCCCATGTTTAAATTTATTGTAATGAAAGAACATTCAGGATTTAGAAGCAAAAAACTTTGAAAACAAAAGTTATCAAAACGTTCTAACTTAAAAACTTTAAATTTTTAACCACATACTTCTACTTTCACAAAAACTTCAGTGTTTTGCTTTTGCTGCTGCTTATGAGAGCATTCTCTTCCCACATTTTACAAGGAACGGAGAATCAGCAGTGTTATTTACTTGACAGCCTGCAATCATTCTACAGCCTATGTTCGGCAGAATGCTTGCAGATTAGAGTGATGAGTTTTTCTTGTTTTATTAATCCAATATTCTCAACAAAATTATGTTCAATACTATAAAAAAAAAAGTTTTAGACATGGCAGCAGATTAACAACCTAACATTTTTCACTTCTCAGTTACCTGAAGATGTCACACTGAAATAATTAGTGACTAATTACTTCCAACATAAAAGAATCTCTGCATAATGATAAAAATGTTTTAGAATAGAGGAAGACACAGCATCTGCCTTATGTGATGGTAATTACCGAGGGAAAGCTGCCCAACAGAGAACTTCAGTGAAAAGATGTGAAAACCTCATGAAGAAGGCCTGCAGTCAGAAATAAATGAGAGACTATTACTACCAAGCAGTTCATATGTGGTCAGAGAAACAGTTCACAGATAATGTTAAAATTCTCTGATTCCAAGGGGGAAGCATCAGCATTCTAGATGTTTCAGTGGGATTTTTAAAAATGCGGAGCTTTACTCTTCCTTAAACTTGGAAAAAAATCTATAGAAGACTCGATGCCTTAGGAATGCTAATTTTTTTGGTCAAATACTTGGTTTTTATGGCCACTGAATTTTTTTTTTAAGAAGTGTAAAGACAGATGATAGAACCATTTCTTGACTCTTGTGGAACAAGCAGTGTGTGCTATGTACTTCGTTTAATATGAGAAAAAATTGTCAATGTTCTTGACTTTGTGTGTTTCTGTTTTCTCATATGTGCTTTATAATTTCTCCTTCTAAGTCTTTAACATTTGGGCTATACTTCTGTTGTAAGGCACTGATTAGTCCATATGTTGAGCATGTAACACTTGATAGTGTTAAGTGAAGTGATGAGAGGATAGAATTAATTTTTGTCTCCACTGTTTTCCTCCTGGTTTTTGCTGGTAAAGCAGCCCTTAATCATTAAGAATAAGGACAAAGGAGAATGGTTGTAAACTGGAAAGGGGTAGTTTTAGATTAGGTATTAGGAAAAAAATCTTTTCTCTGAGGATAGCAAGGCACTGGAACAGATTGCCCAGAGAAATGTGGATGCCCCATCCCTGGCTGAGTTCCAGGCCAGGTTGGATGGGGCTTAGAGCAACCTGGTATAGTGGACTGTGTTTCTGCACCGGGCAGGGAGGCTGGAATGAGATAGTCTCTAAGGTCCCTTCTAACCCAAACTATTCCATGATTCCATGACTGTGAATTCCATTAGTCATATGAGTAATGAAAATTATGCTTAATTTTCAGAAAATTTTGGATTTCTCTGCTGAATTTTCTCTTCAGCAGTTAATCTCTATCATGTGTTCTATTTTGCAACAGTGAACTGTGTTTTCAAAGGAGTCAATAACAGTTTTACTGATAACTTTACTCTGAGCTTTTGTCTTTACTTTTTAAATTCGTTTGTTTAGATGTGCATCTACTTAACTCTGCACGCACAAAATTTAACAAAGAGACAAAAATATAGTCTTGTCTTTGTTAATACACCCTGTATACTTTGCTTGCCTTGCTAAAAACATGTATAATATTAATATGTTCACATCATTCAGACCATCAAAATATCTGAACATATTATTTTAGGGTTTGCTTCTTTTCAATTCCCTAATTAGTTTATTACATCCATTTTCTGGCTGCATGCCTCTTAAAGCATCATATTTTGAAGCCTGAAAAATTGTGTTGTATGTTTTCATATCATTCTTTTCTCCTCTAGATGGCCATATTAATCTTTCTTTTCAGTATATTTATATGGAACTCAGATGGCATTTTGTATAATGTTTCTAATAGTTAAATGAAGAATGCCAGATACTCTGCAGGCTTTGTTGGTGTATTTTCATGATGGAATGTTCTAGTAGCACTTTAGGTAATTCTGTGAAATTTAGGGGTTTAAGTTTTCATTTACAAATACCTGCTTACAGCCAGTGTCTGACCTACTTTATATATTTATATTGCATATTTGATGCATTTAGTTTTTTATATGTTTTACATATATATATATATATCTATAAAATGAAAAATAAATTACTATTGTGCTTGGATGCAAGTACTTCTACAGACTTTAAGCCATTGTAAATATATAACTTTTGTAGTGAGCTCCTCATGGGCAGGTTTAATTCCAGAGTATCGCCAAAGGAAAACCTAATTCAATAGAAAATCAAGTTGATGACAAATGTCATCATTAATGGTACAGAAATGTACACCTGAAATTTTCAACTCTTGCACAAAAACCCAGAAGTTTTTAATCAAAGAAAAGAGAAACCTGTGTTAACTTCAAGATGTGTGGCTCAATCTCTGTGCTTAGGCCCAGAGTTATGGGGTCAGCTCAAAGTTCGAAATCTTAATTTTGCCAGTAGCATTATTTTTGTTCTTTCTGGTGTTATCTAGTAAAATATAGATACTTACTGAAGTGACTTCTTTTTCCTATTTTCCTAACAAAACCTTCTTTTAGGTTTTTATAATGTGTATCTTTCTTCTTATATTATTTCCTACCATTTCAAAACATTGAATATGTAGTATTGTCTTTATGTGCTCCAACTATTCATAATATTTTGGAAGAGGGGGTTAATATACACTATGATATTACACATCTATTTTGGAAAATAAAGAATAAAAAGGGGGATGGGAAAGCAAGCAAAAATAGCACCATAAGATATTTCTGCTAACAAAAAGTTTAAGAATTGAAATAGGGATCTAAGTAAGGAAGTGTAAAAATTTTATGTTTTAAATTGGCATTATTCTTTGTATTTCATAATTGGAAATATTTTTTTTAGTATTTATATCGGGATCCTAAATGGACCATGTTTTCTTAATAACTTGGATTTCAAAAAAACATACAATGTTATATTGAACTGGCCTCTTTGTCGCCAGTTGTGGCTGCTTCCTCAACTTTGAAAAGTCAAGCATTATAAGACAAGTTGTTGTGTTTTTATTATCTCCATAAGCTTCAATAATTATATTGAAGGCAATATATTTTCTTTTAAGGAAGTGGTCCCCTAAATTCCTAAAAATTAAAGTGTTTAAACTTAGAAATGTTAGGGTAAATATATTGAAATTACTGTTTTGCAGGCAGATGTCAAAAACTGTAAGTGGTTCTTTGCATCTGAAACCAAGATTCTCTGAATCCCTTGAGATGAGAAAGGTAGAAAAGGGGGAGAAAACAGTTTGGGTTTTTTCACAGTTAATTTGTGATATGCTTAAAGCATGTCTTGCCCAAATTACCTCTTTAACAGCTGTGCAAAATTCCCGATTAGGAGCAAGCAAGGGGGATTGATCCCATTTTGAGGCAAAATACGTCACATCATGAAGGATAAAGGAAAGGAGTAAGCTCACTTGCTTATTTAGCATACGTAGATGTACTTTATTTATCTATAGTTTACCAGTTCAGTACAACTCCAGGTTCCATCTCCAGCCTGTATTAAAACCTTTTTTCTAAATTCTCAATTGGTAAAACCCCCTGGCTGAAGACATGTTATTTCTGAGATTGGCCCAAGTGTCTTAACATTTCACGAGGTTTTTTTGAAACATATGGAAGCACTAAAAGACTGCAGTGAGAAAACATAAGTTCTCTTAAATGAGAATCTGCTGCTCTAGCAGGCATATGCTACTGGATTTTATCCATCTTTTCCATATTGTGAAGGTAGAATATGGTTATTTTTGTAGTTTATCTTCTCCTATTCTTCTCTAGGCTTTCGGCACTTTATGTTGATGTGTCTGTGGACATATGTTTGCCTTGTTCCTCAGTGTCAATCTTTGCACGTGAAGGCGACTGTTCTTCTGGAATCTCTTGGATCTAATTCTTTATGCAGCTTTTTGCCTTTTCTTTCTCTTGTTAGTTCTCATGTCTCAGGAAATGTCTCCTCACCGAATTACTTAAAGTATATATAGAGATTTTCTCTCAGTATCTTTCCAATGTAAACACTAAAAGCTCTTTCACAAGCACCTCAAAACTGGTATGGAGGTGAATCTCCCCAATCTGTTTGAGCAACCTGGTGAGTTTTCATTAGTAAATACATTCTGTGAAGCAGGATCCTTCTTCTTCAGACTTACCAAGCTGAGGTGAAAGCCATTGGACAGGCTGAGAGAGGAAGAATGGATCACGCAGTGAATTCCATGATAACCGTATGTTTTGCTGTTTAGTTTCTGTCATTATTCCTTGCATGTAAGTAGATCTATTTTCAAGCCAAGTGTGAATGAAAACTTACTGTTTTGAAATTATAGAGTGAGGGCCTCTATGGTTGTGTGGTGTTCAGCAAAATAAGGCCACACAGTTCTCTCAAAATTAGTCTCTCTGTACATTTCAGATGCTAAGAATTACAGCCAAAAAAGATGTCTGACACGGAAAAGAACTGTGTGCTGGTATTCACACTGGAGGACTGAAAACTCAATTGAATACTCAATCATAAATAGTTATTTCTCTTCTTTTTCCTGTAATATGCCTTGAGGAAATGAATAAATTCAATGAAAAAGGTATTTAGGAAGAAGGTGGCCACCCAATTTTTTTCTGACGTCTTTATCAGATTACCTATGAGATTCTCTTGTATAACACCCATTGGAGGTGTTATACAAGAGAAAAAACCACTCTTTTTGTCCTGCAACTTTGAATAGGCTTAGAGCTTCAGACAGTATGTTCAAGATACTTTGAAAGGGTCTTTAGTGAAGAGATTTAAGACAAGTCTTAAGATGCCTTCAGATCAGTATTTCTAAATGCTTCGGACTGTTTTGAAGGCTGAGTCATGTTGCAGCTGTGAATACTCCGGATACTCGTACTCGTGTATCTTACCTGATAGTACTTGTGTGCTATCAGCTGATATTATTCTTGATGCACTTTAGGAGATTTGGGGGGGGAATTTTTAAATTACAGTATTTTATTAATTGATCCAGCTTCCTTATGCTTGTTTTTCTATTATGTGGGCATCTACCCCTGACGTTTTTTATTCTAGGAGTAATTAAAAATCTTCTTGTAGTACAGGAGAGCGCAATGATGCAATACTAATGATACAAAGTTCTGATTCCTGATCATGTGTGTCTGCCTGCTCTGGTTAATTGAAATGAGTCTTCATTGGCTCCAAGCCCTTAAAAATCAGAGAATAACAGTATCTTGTGATTCTGAAGCTTCTGGGGAGTGTGGCTGTTGAATCCACAGATATATCAAGGGAATATTTAAGGATAGTTTAGTAAAAAGATACTTTTGTAATTCAAGGACCTGCAGAATAGTGCCCAGTAATAACTTGATTTGTAATGCCTTCTACTTAGTGTCTGTGATGATGTGGTTTTGGATTTTCGGTTTTCTTGTGGTTTTTCTTTAGTGAGAGTTTTGGCTGGAGTTTGATGGGATTTTTTCGAGTTCCAAAGTAGCTTCCTAGTACATTATGACAGTCCTCTATTGTTCTTCTGTAATAGTGGAAGACAGTCAGTTCTGTTAAGTGCTTGAAATTATGATACATGTTTCCACAAAATATACTCAACTGAGTATTGCAGAGACTAAGGTATTTTAAAGATTAACTCTTGCCCTGTCTTTTATTCAGTTTTACAGAATTCATATCTTCTTTTCCTTCCCAAGAAAGTGTTACCCTTTGTCTTGTGAGAAGTTCCTGATAGAAAGGAACTTTCCATGTAAGTAATTGGGCTATGATCATGTTGGGTTTACAGTTCTTTAGGTGTATGAATAGCACACAAGCATAGTGTTTCCAAATTGAGTCCTGGAATGGCTAGAACTCAGAGATGAGGGTAGAAAGTACGTGTGCAATTCAATATTACTCCTCTAATTTTCTTGAGGAATATTATGGAGAGGGCAGGACATAAAAAGGGATTTAAATGCAAAGGAGATCCATGTCTGAGTTGAAACAGTTTGGAAGAGAATGGATTTACATTGAGAAATTGTGAATTTAAAAGCCAGATAGGTGATATCAAAGTTGTGCACAGTCTTTTCAACCAAAGGAAGGTGCTTGATAAAATGAATTTGGGTAATTCTGAAATCATGAGTTTACCCTCACCAGCAGACATGCTGGATAAAAAAAAAGATGCTGTTAAAGAAAGCATGTCATCTATTGCTGAGAGAAGAAACCTAGTAACAAAATTTAGAGTTAGGGATGATGACAGCGTTTTCAACAGAAAAATTCCTTTTCCAGCTAGACTGACCCCAAAGAGGAGGAAAGACAGTCTTCCAAAGGGAAAGGGATTTTTTTGCTGATGTGCACAAGTGAGCAAAGCGATCTCTCAAATTAAGTTCCTCCTGCCAGCATTTTGAAATCTTTGAAGAAATACCCTTTGCATTGATGTGAAGGCTTTGAAGAAAGTCTCACTTAGCAATGTGATATCTCTGAAGTGATGTAAATCTGACATTAATGATAACAGGAAAGTTTCCATTTTATTGTAAACTTATTCTTTTAATAGCTCTCTCATCTATTTGAATCTGGAATTTATGAGAAGATCATTAAATTGGAAAACTTCACAGACGTATTTGTGACTGAAATAGTTAGTATTTAAAATAGATGTTCTACATTCATAAAATGTATAACTGTTCTGTAATATAAACACAAGAGATAGTACTATATCAGCAGAAAAGATAATTTCCTTGATGAACCAAGTACTTTTGCTGATTCTGAGAATTCATGGCTCTATCATGGAAGGAGTGACTAAGAAACAGGATTGAACAGTAGACTGGAAATCTCTGTGTACACATAATTAGGTACATGGGAAAAAGGAGTTTTACCCAGTACTCTACTTACTTGCTGAGAATAGTTGTGGTACTTGATCAGTGCAATGGAGCAGTTTATGTAAATATGAGAACTGAAGACTAAAATAGCTTTCACAGAATGGAATCATAAAGTGATTTGGGTTGGAGGGGACCTTAAAGATTATCTGGTTCCAAACCCCTGCCATGGGCTGGGGTTCCACCCACTACATCAGGTTGCCCAAGTCCCCATCCAGCCTGGTCTTGAACTTTACATAACACTGTTCCAAAATAATGGCTTACAAGTTCTTCCTTCATAGAAGCTGTGGATAAATGGAGCATTCTTCTTACTTTTAAAAGTTAAAATAAAAAGATTTTTAACTCTAGTCTGAATCTAAAGTTTGCTTCCCAGGTGTTTCTCCCTGTATGTTAAAGACAGGTTACCATCAGGACTGTTTGTTTATAATCTGATCACCTTACATTTTAATCACCTTTTTGGTAAAAGAAGAACAACGGGGTTTTTGTAACTGAATTATTTTTCTGTTTTGTTACCTACTGTAGATTATTTTCCTAATGCATATGTATCAATTTCATAGATGTGTTATAACTGTATTGTAAGTATTCACTTGGAATGATTTAATGAATATTTTGTCCTTTTACAAGTTGAAAAATGTTACCATTTTAATCGGATAATGTATTTTATTGTTATGGTAACTATTTTCATAGCTACTTTGTGTATATTATTTGAGACTATTTGTATTCGAGTAAACAACATAAAGTTGTGTCTGTAGCTTCTATGGAGGCAAAGATCTGTAATTTGTTTTCTTGCAAAATGAGTTTTATTTGCTACTTGGAACACTTCTGTCTTGCAAAGTTATCTTAACTTTTAGGAATCATAGAAATATTTTCCTTGGGGAAAGGGAAAAGCATGATATGTTATACAACTTGTGATAGGTTTTTTTGTTTGTGTCCTTTTGGTTTGGGGTGAGCTTATGGGTTTTTTGGGTGTGGAGTTGGTTTGTTTGCAATTACCTTTCCTCCACTGTATTTACAAGTTGGAAATAGATCCTTAGCTAATGTAATTGCGGTGCTTTTGGTCATTTCAGTGCAGCTGAAGATTATCTACTATGAAGGACTCATGGTCTCATGAAAGCACATAGGAAAACTCAAAGGGAAAATTATTTTATTATGGAAATTCTGTTTCTGGTCCTTTGAGAGAAGCTTTGAGACATGCTTAACTGGGTATAAGATTTTCTGTGTGATCACCTATGCCCATTTCAATTAAAGCTTGATCTTTAAATCTGTAAATAGGAAATCCTGCTGTATTCACCTTCTCACCACTAAATAGTTCAGCAGCATGTGTTTTTGTGTATATATCTGTACAATTTGTTTGGAAAAAAAAAGTACAAATGACCCAGCTCTCTATTTTGACCTTTGGTTTCAGTCTTGTTGAACTATTCTAAATTTTGTCCTTAAAAGTACTTTGTAAAAGATTTTCAATTATCATGATTTCATGATTGCTTTAATTTTTAAAGAAGTTTTATTACATCCCTTTGCAAATATATCAATTTGTCAGATAAAGGTTAAAAATTAGATACATTTTATTCATGTTAAAGTCACACCCAGCTTATTTAAAGGCAGCTTTGACTTAGAGTTGCAAGCCTGAGGATATTGATTTGAATTATGCATGACTGTCTGGTATGCAGTTCCATTAGCCTGCTGGATGGATAATGTAAACATGTTCAGAATTTTAAGTATCCTATATGAGCGGCAGGTTAAAAATAGAGCTGATAAGAGCATGTGTATCTGAAAAATCCAAATCTTGGAGAATGAAACTACAAAAGGTCTGTGTCTTCAAGAGGCTGACTTCAGGTGTGATTTTCTTTCCTTTGAAACTGCTCAACCTGAACAAATACAGCTGATATGTGACTTGAACAAGGTGACATGATTGCTGTTGGCTGCTGCAAAGCATTGACATCTGTACCAGACAATATACTCATAACCGAAAGGCCAAGACCATCTCTGTGACTTCTGGCAAAAAAAGAGGGGCTGTGTCTGTTTTGTTTGGAATTGGTCAAGATTAAGTGTAGGGATCAGGCTCATTTCTTCATATCTTCAAAGAATCTGGTTTGGAATGTTATTTGA
This sequence comes from Dasyornis broadbenti, assembly GCA_013397935.1. Classification (NCBI taxonomy): domain Eukaryota; kingdom Metazoa; phylum Chordata; class Aves; order Passeriformes; family Dasyornithidae; genus Dasyornis; species Dasyornis broadbenti. The sequence continues at coordinate 2,989,763 of VZRN01003941.1, forward strand.
TTTGGCTCAAACTTTTTGTGGCTTCCAGTATCCATAGTTCCTGTTTATGGTTGTATCGGATCAGTTTGGTTATCCTGGTGTTTTAGCAGTCAGTAGTTTGGTAGTAGAAGTAATGACTTCTGAAACTGTTTTAAAATCCTCAGCACTAAAAACTCTGTGCTAGTAAGATTTAAAAACAGGTAATATCTCTTTAGAATTTTGTCCCAAGTTTTTGTGAATTTTAATAGAAAAAACCACCACAACTCTAAAAAGGACATCCTCTATGTTATATTTTATAAAGATTTATTATATTTCCAAGTGTTTCTGTTGCATCTGTAACATTTGTGGCAATTTGATGAGTTGAATGAAAATCAAAAAAATACTATTGCACTTACTTTCAACATCTGATGGATACAAACCAGAAAATTAGTCTAACTTTGCATTAATTAGTACCTACCTTCTCAAAATTATTTTATTTGGAATCCTTCATATTTAGCTTTGTTAAATGCTGTACATAATGCCAGAATAGAATTATTTCTAGATTATAAGAATGAGAGAGATAATGATGTCTTTTTCCTGGACTTTACAATGTTCATTTATTTACATCTTAATATAGCAATAATCCCCTGAAAATTTTGAGTAAATGTATGATTTAAAAGCTGTTCTTGATGATGGAGTTGATTATACTACTCTGATATATTTTTTCTTTTCCTCTCTACTCTTGGTTCATGAATTCTATATTCACGCAAAATTGGCCAGCAGATATTTGGGTAGTACTGGTAAAATACGAAAAGGTGCTTTGGGTTGATGATCATTTTCCCTTTTAACTGGGAAATAGTTAATCTGTTAGGATATTGGCATCTAGTGCTCTCCTTCAGAGAAACTCATCTGTTTTCAGAGTAAAATTCCTTTCACTGTCAGTGAGAACCACTGCTCTCAATCATCTGCTTGTCCTCGTGCCATTTCTTTCCTGTTAATAGAAGGCACTTTAGAAGAAGACAATCTTTTGAAATAGCAACAGTAGCTGTTAAATTTACATCTGTTGGCCATGCTGATCTAGGGAACTACAGTGGCAATTCGCAGAGAACTTCAATATTTTGGAAAGGAAAGACTTTAGAGGGATGGTAGCAATGGTAGTTACTTCTTAAGAAAGGACTACTTTGCACTTTAGTTCTTAGAGAGGACTGGGGGAATCTCTTGTGTGTTTTTGTGCACAGTGAAGATAATCCAGGAGAATACTATACAGAGGAGAAATGAATGATAGCACATGTAATGAATGTAATGGCCTGAGTACAGAGCCATTCTGTAAATATCTCCACTGTTCCAGATACTCTTTGTAAGTGGTTCTGACATAAAACTACAGAACTGGAATAGTTTGATAGTACAGTTGACTTAGCATAAATAGCCACAATGTAGCAGTCAATTTTGAGTTGCTTTTCCTTGTTCTCTAGCTTTCAGTTACTTTTAAAAGAAATTTTCAGGGGACCAAAAAAGAAGTGAGACTTAATTCTAGTTGAAAGATGACAGTTAAAACATTATGTGGATTTTTTTTTTGTCCCCAAAAGGAAGTTTGAGACACATAAAGGTTAAAAGAAGTCCATGTTAATGTAAGTCTAGGCTACAGTGACACTGTTAGAAAAAAGAAAATGTTTAGTATTTCTTTACTTCATATATGGTTGTGGAAAACTTGCAGAATGATACAGTTATTTCATAATACAAACAAGGGTAAAAATCTAGGGTTTATGCATTAGTGTCTCTGGCTCAGATATTATACTTCAAAATCTCTATTTTAAAGCAGGGCTGAACCTGTGGCTGTGAAGTCAAGTGTGGTTTTTGTTGAGTGTTTTGTTGTAATACTTAGAGAAGTTTAGGTAACTGAGGAAAAGAGGCAAGAGCAGCATTTGTCTCATTCTTCACTGTCTCTCCTGCTCTTAGTTGCCATCATGACACTCATTTATGCAGTTGATGACTTTCCAATGATTTAATGCATTGAAAGTTGGGAGACAGTTCATATTACAATAATTTATTTTTCCTTCTGGTTATTCCCCTTTACTTTTCACACATAAATTCAGATTATGTTATCAGCACTTTGTTTCTGAATACTGTGTAAATTTTGCTGTCTCAGTGAGAGTCTTTTGTTTTTAAGAAGAGGTCAAAATACAAAAACATAATGGGAAAAATCTGTTTTACTGCCCTTTTCTACACTGAATTAGTACAAATTATTCCCAGCTTGTTAGAAAGCAATCTGCATTTGAAAATGTCCATAAGAAATTGGTATAAAGAGAGAGTTTAGGGGAGTTCTATTTACTCTAGTTTTTGCATAATCTCAGAGTTGCATACAATGTTTCTGCAACTCCTTTCAGAAATGCTTGTCGATATTTGCCATGTTTTACATTTTCTGTGGATATATTGATGTAGAAACACTTAAACTCTATCAACACAAAATAAACAGCAAACTCATAATGATTTTGTGTACTCCCATTTTTGTTTCAACACTGTTTTAGTGTTGGTCAGATTAAATTAGTTTATGTCTCTATCTTTTTTTCATTTTGTTTTCTTTGAGCTAAAGTACTGGATTTCAGATAGAGCTCACTTGTTTATTTCATTACAAATGGTAGTATATGGCATAGTTGATTTATTTTTCTTTTTCTTTTTTGGTGGGGGAGAGGAAGATGTAAACTTGAAGGGGTTAGATATTCATCCTGTATAGATGGCTCAGATTCCTACTGTGCCAGTTTTCTGGTGTTCGATAAGGCACACAAAGCAGTTGTGGGAGAAAGCATATCACTTGTATCCATGGTAACTCGAAAGATACTTTGGAACTCAAAAGGATGGAATAAGCTAGAGTAATAGGTCTCATTATAAGGGCAAAATACATAAAAGGTTCAGGCATATGCTTTTAATTAGTTGCCAAAAATAGCAGGAATCAGGGATGATGCAATGAAACAATAATTCTTGGTGTTAGAAATGAGCAACACTTGAAATCTAAAGATGTGCTCAGATGAAAGGCTTTTATCTTACCATCTTATGGGTATTCAGTCCATGAATACTAATAGGTTTGCAATGGTTTCTTAATCATGCTTAGGACATGAGAGCGCACACTGATAAAAGCTCCTGCAAGTCTCCTATGACTGGAAGTTTCTGAAGTTCCACAGTGATGTTAATTCTCATGGCTGTGATGCAGCTTCTTATGAATAGCATGTGTGAAGCATTCTCTCCTGTCTTACTGCTGGAAAAATAAATGTGTGCTTCTATGTAGGGATAACAAATAAGTTGTTGCAAGTGCAGATTAATCTGAGGTTAAAGATACAGTATTTTTCAGAATAAGTCACTTTAATTAATTTTGAAATAGGAAGGGTGCAATGGGGACAAGTGTGAAAACTTTAATGGATGGACTAGAATTGAATCCCAGAAAACAAAAATAGAACAATGTATGAAGTAAAAGGTATAGGATATTTGAATAACCATTTTAATAAAAATATTTTAATACAGTGAATAATTTTAAAGTTTTCTATTTGAACATCAGTGTTTGTAAGGAATCCATCTTGTATTGCAGTGCAGTTCTCCACATTATTTCCTCTGTTGCTATAGAAACTAATTCTAGTGCAGCTGTGATCGCTTATCAAAATTCTAATGTTTCAATAACCATTTCTTATTTTGAGTTATTTAAATAGCCTTGTCTTACTTTGAATCAAACTGCACATTTCATCACTGCTGAATTGTTGACTGGTCAAAACGTTAATGCGAAGTGATGGAAAATGCTGTGGGATTGTGGTTTGGGGTTTTTTTTGTCTTCTTGCAGTCTAAGCTATCATACTTATTGTTAAAGTTTGAATAACAAGCAAATTAAGGCTCTTTTCACTTGTTAAATTTTAAGGGTCAATATTTGCTGTCTAACATCAGCATTTTGTAATGCATATTACTTCCTCACTGTAATCTTAATTATATTTAATATTTCATAAACCTTAAATGGTGCCTATTACTGGTACGTGGCCGTGGGGGTGTGTATGTATGTATATATGTGTGCTTACATATATGTCTGGGTGTGTGTAAACTATTTTTAGGATGATTTTAACTTAAAAGTATATGTCTTGACGTGTTCATTTTGTCAAAGTAAAAATTTCAGTAACGCTACGGTAGAATATCACCAGTCAACAAAGTATTCTGAATCTCTTTTGCTCCTTGTATTATTTGTTTCTTTGGGATTGGGTTCGGGGTTGCTTTTTTAGTGTTTGGTAGTGGTAGGTTTCAGGGGGTTTTCGTGGTTTTTTGGCTGGTTGGTGGTTTTGTCTGTTTCTTTCTAACAATGGAAGTGCTATGCTGGTAGGTCGCATGTATTTAATGCAGAATGCAGCAATGTTCTGATTGTGAACCACGTTAAACATCATTCTGCTGAATATGTTTTCTATTGTAATGCCAAGATCTAAAAACTTCACTGACACCGAATTACGAGGAAGGGTGTGATGGGAATTGGCCTGGAGACATGTGTTGTATACTTTTTGCTGCTGTAGCACAGCCACTGACATATTCCTGTAGTACTTTTCAGGATAATCGCTGACTTTCTAATGAGCGTACACTAATTTCATGTAGAGTGAAATAAATAATTTTCAATTTTGAAATTATCATACAAACATTTTGCAGCTGTAGCTGTCAGACTTTGATTACTAATTAACTGCTGTGTACCACCTTTAAGTCTCTTATTCAGCAAGCATTATCAAACAGTAATTTCAAATTAGTTATATAAATTTTTGCTGGTATAAGAAAGGTCTATGAGAAAAAAATTTTGATGGATAGGCATGTTTTCACTCTGTCCCAATGGCTAGTAGGTTTAGTATTGTAAGTGTAACACCATGACAACATGATTTTCCAGACAGTATTTTGAGAAGTTCCGTGTGTTGAGAATGACTGATCCTTGATTGTTCAGTTCTGTTTGTTTGGGTGGATGACATGGAAGACCAGTTCCTCTCCTGCTGTTTGCTGTGGGCTGAAGCATTATGCTGTAGCTATTTAGGAGCCCTTACACAGCTTGGCCACTGTTCTGTCACCCTCGTAAGGTCTTGCTTAGCTCTTATGGCTAGTGCTGTGGCTGAATGAAAATATCGTTACTAGCCAGACTCATATTCATTTAGTCTCATCAAAATACAGAAAATTACCTATTTTGGGAATTGTATGACAACTATGGAAACATAGCAACACCTACATCATGCATTACATACAAGTCAAGTAAAGCAGCTCATCTGTGACAGTGGGAGGTCTCAGAAGCGCCGCAAAGTGCAAGAAATTCAGTTTTGAATAATTGTATTTCTTTATTCCTGGAGAAACTTGTTTGAGGCTTTGCTGGAGTGAGCGGAACAGACTGACATGCTCCCTGCTGCTTAATCTGTGCCTTTTCTGTGGATTCTTAGCCCTCTTACTGGGTGTGTGAAGGAAAGATACCCTAGTTTTGAAGCATATCCATTTCCTGTGATTTCACAGTGTCTATTTTGCCTTTCTTTTTCTGGAGAGTTGGCTCCCTAAGTGGTACCAGTGCCATTCCTAAGCATACTTTCTACAGACACTAATATCTGAAAGGTTTTAGAGGAGTTCTTGACCATACATAGACGGTTTTCTTCTAGTGTTGACCTGTTAGGTGCTCCTGCAAACTGAGATAATTAGCAGATATTTTTCTGGGTTCTAGCTAGCTTTTTATTTGGTAAAGTTATGAGAACTATTTCAAAACAAAGCAAACAAAGAAAACAACCTGGTTTTTCTAGAATGCTTTTCACAGAAATACTTTAAATACTATAGAAAAGGCAGTCTGTTTTTCTAGAGCTAGTCACTGAGCCAGTGTGTCAAGGAGAGAAGGGGAGAAAGTGCCTGAGTAGATAAGAGAAATCAAGATCTTTTGGAATTGTAGGATCTGAATAAATAATTGCCACTGTCTTCCACTTAAAGGGAAAATAACAACAAATCTAAAATATAAATGTAAAAATGAGGGCTTATTGTGGGAGTGTCTTGCCTCTCCTGGAATGTAACCTAGCTATGTTTTCTAGGTTGTGCAGATTTTCACCTACAAATATGGATATTCCCACCCATCAGACATCATAAATTTCTCTTTTATCTCTTTGCTCTGTTGACATTGCTTTTTTCTCAGATCTGAACCACTTTTTTGCATGTCATATGTTGTTTTATTTCTCCATTCCTTCACCTTTCTTCCTCTGTCATTTTTGCTTTGTTATTTTACCTGTTTGTAATTTTTGATTCCTACTTGCATCTTGTCTGTTCTTTATTTCTCTCTTTGCACTTTTTCTCATTTTCTACACAGATCTACTAAATATCTCTCCCTTTCTTTCTTTTCTTTGTTCATTTGACAACAAACCACTTTTTTTTTCTGAATCATTGCAGTACTTTCTCCTTTTGCCTTTTTTTTTTTGTTCCTTATTCCCTGTACATTTTCCCCTACCTGAATATTTTATTTTCTGTTCCTTCTCTTCCACTGCAAAGCTGATGATATTGGAAAATTTTGCGGGGGTGTATGGGAGTTTTTCGTGTTGATGGTGGTATACGTTTCAATGAATTTTAGTTTAATAATAATTTAAAAGCTTGAAGTATAAGTAAATAAAAACTAAAAAACAAACAAAACCAAACCTTCAAAAACCAGCAGAAGAAATGGCTAGAGTACTAGTCTTAAAATATTTGATTTGTGATCCACACTTCTCTGAACGCTTCCTGTGATGAAGAACACTTCTGAGCTAGATTCACAGCAACCTTTATTAACTCTTTTTTACCCTATACTTCAGTTCTCCATCTGCAAAATGCCAAACATGTTAACTTCTACTATTATATTACTGCTGTTATCCACCATAATATATATTTCACTTACATGTATTAACAGCTGCAAGATAGCTAAATTGTGATCATATAGCTGGCTGAAGTAGATGGGCAGAAAATTTAACTCATGCCCTACTGAAATGGTTCATATATAATACTTGTAGTGCTGCATTGTTAGTGATTCACACCAACAGAGCATCCTTTGCACTCAAAATTGCTGTGAAAATGAGGCAAAGGAATCAAGCTTTTTGTTCCCATTCTGGAAGCAGTTCTTGATGGAATGTATCTTTCATGGTTCTTTTTCACCAGTTAGGGTTAAATAATAAATAGAGAGCTAAAACGGTAGGGAACTTTACACTTTTTTTTTTTTT
>VZRN01003941.1:2996972-3015692 GCA_013397935.1 Dasyornis broadbenti
ATTTGCAAAATGCAACTACCAGGGTAAAGCTGCTTTTAAGAAACCATGAAGTTGCTGCATTTAAGTTGCAGAAGGAGTTCTCAATAAAGGGACAAGTTTTATTTTATTTAAAATAAAAGTACAGAAAAAAGAATGATGGAATTATGATAGTTAAGTACTATAAGTACTGGATATACTGCTGAATGTATCTTCTTTATATAAGTAAATGAATTAGGATCTTAAAATGGGGGGAGGGGGTTTGAATCACTTAGAAAACTTTGTATTTTTTTATTTTTGTCAAATATAAAAAATGTGCCTGAAATGAGCTGCAAAACCATAAAAATGCTCAAGAAAATGATCCACACAACATATTAATCTTGCTTTCAAAACATGCTTTGTTTCCTCATTTGAGACTGAATAGACTGCAGGAACGTTACAGGAATATTAGCTGTGTGTTACATACTTTACTGGGAATTGATTTTAGACCTCTATGGGATCTTTTTCACCTTTTCAGCACTTTGTTGCTGCTCAGCTCCTGTGCTTAATACCACAGCTGTAGTAGAATTAAACTGGACTGGAATTTGAGCTTTAATTTAAGGTGATAACTGTACTCAAATGAAGTATGGCAATGACGGGAAAATATTTCCTAAGCCCACATCCTGCTGCTACTGTCTAGAGGTACGAGGGTGATGCTGCTTTGCACGCACTGGTGAGAAATGGGGGTTCTCAGGGGCCTGGGATGGTTTACAGCGGGGGGAGTTTTCAAAGCTTTTAGCTGTTAAGCTCTGAATTTCCCTTAAGCATCTATAAAGGCTAGTGAGATACCTGAATTTGGGAGAATTTTCACAGAGATGATAAAAGGCATTTCCTTGTCACTGAGATTCTCCTAAGATTTCAAAGCTGGTTGTCAATCACCCTCACCAGGCAGGACTTCTAGCATACTTTAAAAGAGGGAAGAAAAAAATACAAGGAAGATTCTATGAATTCATTTAACTTACTACCTTTTTGGAAGTGATATTTTTCTAATAATTTTGGTAACTTGGAAACAACAAACTGTGAGCAGAGGTGCATAGGAGTACCTGTTCGTTTATGAAGTTAGTCAACATAGTCATCTGAAAAGTAGTGTAAAGGAAAGTCGACTGCTTATAAAAATAGTAAATGTGAAACTAGCATCTAAATGGAACAGAAAATATGGTTTTCTACCTGAATGGGTATACTTAGCACATATGCCTTAGCTAAGGAAATATAATTATGGAAGGGAAGGCAAACAATTTCACTTCTTAAAAATCACAGCTTTCTAAAAGAAAGAGCTGGATAGGGTCTCAGAAAATAATAGGTTTTAAAAGTAAAAAAAAAAAAAAAATGTTCTGGAGCTTGATATATTAATATTCACATCAATAAAAGATTAAACTATTGAACCATTAGATTTGAGCATTATTTAGATGTATTTTGGACAACTGAAAAGTAGAAATAAAGAAGCAGATAGCAGAGCTCCTTCCTATTCAAATTAATATCAAGGCTGGATAAGGAACCAGAGAATGATACTTAAATTCAAAACAAATTAATTCAATAGATGGTAATGTATAATTTTCATTGAAAGACGACCAAAATATTTGGGAAGGAAACAAAAGAATGTCTTTGACAGCTAGTTCACTATAATGCTTTTAATAGTGTATTTCTAGTTAAAATGCTATAAATGGGGCTAATTCTGGAAAGAGAATTTTTTTCACCAGTGTAGGGCTTTTGTGTATTGTTCTGTAAAACAGACCATAAATTATTACAAATAAGAAGTGCTCTAGTAAGTACAGAGAGCAAAGATCAAAAGAACAAATTTCTTTTTTAGGGAAACAAAACCAAAACATAGTTCTACAGGCTCAATATGTACAGATACACTAAAAAAAAAAAAAAACCCCTATGTGTGTTTCAGTTATTTCAGTTGGTCTTAGACCTTTCCTATGGAAGAAAATTGAAGTTTTAAAGACTGGACATAAAGATAATTCTATAATTTTGAATTACTTTTATTTAAAAAGTAAAAGAGAACCTCTTTGTTACATGAATAACCTGTAGCATTAGCTTGGGAGGGTGAGCAAAATGCAGCACTAAGAGCTTCCCATGATCAGGTATAAATGACAGCAATGCTGTTTTGATTTCCACAGGTCTGGGATTAAGTTCATAGCATATGGAATATTCCAAATATTAGGAAACAGAGTTACCTTTCATTGGAAAAAAAAGTCCAGTCAAACAGATAGGATAATTTTTCTTGTTTACTGGTGAAGTGCATAATGGAGAAGATAGCTCAACTGTGAATAAAAGTCTAAAATATGGCAAATGCAAAAAGAAAGCCAATGCAAAAAGAAAGAATTTTTTTCTGTTGTCCATAATGACCCCATACCATTCCTATATTCCCCATTTTTCATGAAGCATGACTTATGCCATAACTCTTTTGGAAAAGAAATAGAATAAGGCCAGGGTAAGCTTTTGTATTATGAAATAATTTGCGTTTTGTCCTCACAAAAATGCATGTAAGCTTTTGATTTTGAAGGAGAGGCTCGAGGTTTCATTCAATATTTAATGTTTGTATTTTCTACTCCCTGTTATGTGGGGTAATTCAATCAACATAATATTTTTGGATGGTAGAAAAGTTCAAACATGAAAATTCCATTTGGAATGTCTGTGCTGCCTATCAGAAATCTCTAAGGGTATTTAATCATTCAGAATAAGAAAGGTTTCTTTAATTTTTAAACATGTATTTCATTTTATGTTTTATTTAAATTGTCTTAACATTTACATAGAACCCCTTGAAGGCTTGAAAACTTGAAATTTACGTTTGATTAAAAAAATAAATAATTATGTAGCAGAGTGTGTGTAGAGATACATTCGAGAAAGAGCAGGTACTGTTTGAGTATGAAGATATTCTGACAATTACAAAATACGACTTGCAGAAATTACTGATTTATGTAGTGATTATTTGTTTTAAAGGAACTGGAAACCAGATTCCAAAAGGGGTGTTGTGGTAACGTTACCTCCCACAACAGTGTGAATTTTTAAAGAAGTAACTGTACATGAGAAACTCAAGCTACAGAAGTGTAGTTAACGATGGCTTATGAGACAAGGGAATTAAAGGCACAAGACAAGGGTAGTTTCTTTTCTGATGTTAAGAGATCAGAGTAGTTCTTGGAATTGCTCAGGAAATATGGGCTAAGGAAGGCTGGGTTGGCTGTGCTGCTGTGAACCTTTGGGAAAAATAATTACGATAGGAAAGGCTAAACACTTAAACATGGAAAAGGACATCACCAGCTGCATGGTGAAATATGCAGCCTAGCAGGGTCCACAACAAACCAGGAGAGAGAGGAGAAATGAGGAGCATTGCAAGCAGCAAGTTCAAGTAGTAACTGAAAACCTGAAGCATTTCTTATGATAAATTTCTGCATCTTTAAACTTTGATTCCACCCAGCAAAATGACTGAAAAATTTCTGTATTTCATCATAGTTATCAATTGTATGTTCCAGGAATGCTCGGTTTGGCCTAGGTTGGTGTGTCAGATTTAACTTGAGAGTCTCTTGAGGTTGATGGCAAGGTATGTATCATCACCCTTTGGCTTGCAATCTGTCCTGCAGGGGCTTATGAAAACAGATGAACCCTCATTGTTTAGCAAACAGTACTAAAAAAGAAGATATTTATTTACTTCTGACTTAAATGTGCTAATGACAGTTTACATGCTGTAATTTCTGAGTGTACCAGCAAAATGCTAATCTGCTTGTGTTTGTCAGGTATTTGACTTATGGTTCTGGTTTCTTCAGCAAGGTCCTTACTATCACCACTGAGTGAATGTTTTCCCAAGCTACTAAGGGAGGATGAAAATTTTTATTAAAGCTATTAAAGTTAACCCTTTAAAAATAGTTTATTCAAATCTTCCTATTGACACCAATACACTGTATTCTCAATTTAGGATTTGCCAAGTGTTTGTTACTAAACAAATTTAGTTTCATCATATGAGAATGCCAAGTAATTTCATGTACTTAGGGTGGAGAACTGAATGTGAGGCCTTTCTTTCTATTTGTTTTTCCTCTTTTCTGGCATTTTCTGGCTGGTAGGAACCTCAGACTAAACCTGGTTTGGTTTCACTGTGATTGTATCTTGGTTTCACTTTTGGGACATATGTTGGCTTGTTTTTCACCCTGTCTATCCAGTCCGAGCTGATATGGTCATTTAATACGATCAATTTCATTTACAAATGAATTTTAAAAAAATTATTTTCTATGTGATTTGAAACTTGCATAGAAACAATGCAACGATTAATTTTAGATTTGCAGTGAAGAAAAATTGCTTGTAACTCTTTAGCAGATGTTATTAACCACATTCAGTGGTCTTTGGGAGGTATTTTTTGGCTTTGTCACAGTACAGAAGTATGCATAAATGTAGCTGTGTCTGAAGTTTACACCTGAAATAAAGGGTACAATGTATGTTATAGACAGGGGTTTCATGTGTAAATATGCACACTTCAGGTCATGCTTTCCTTTCAGCTCCAAATGTTTTTCTCCAATACAATCAGTGATAAGCCACCAGGCACTAGCAGTGGTTTTGTGTTTTAAACTTTGATACATATGCAACATTTTGTTGACCGATTAGTTGTCGAAGTCAGTTCCTACTTCTGAGTAATTTTTAAGGGTAATACCCAGGATCAGGTATTTGGTATTGCTATATTCATTTCTATCTGTGATATCGTTTGGCTTTGATATCATCAGTCATTAGAACGTATTAATGTAATTCAAATCTTCATTATTTTCAGAGAGCTGTAACCAAAAAATTGTCATTTCATTGCATCATTTACTGTGGGGGAGGGGAAATTAAAATGAGACATTTTCATCTTGAGAGTCAATTTGAAAACTTTGATATCTTTTTATGTAGAGAAAGCTGTTTGTTCAAAACCAGTTTGTACCTGTTTAGAGAGAGGTGTCCTTAGATTTTTAATCCCAGATATTTAAGAATTTACATGCTATTTCAGTTTGTAAAACTGAAATTTGGAAAAAATGTAGTTAAAACCTGGCCCACTGTTTTAGCTTTTTCTGAGGTTTTTGAATCACAGCTGGTTAATAAGAATTTTGTCTTCACTTCTTCCACACCTACATTAAAAGCACCTTTTCTGTCACACAGCCCGTATAGTTTTCCCATAGGGACATATAATGGAGTTCATGAAAGTGAAAAAAGTGAATCACGCAGTCATTTATTTACTCATGTAAGACAATAATGGTGTTGATAGTTACCTGGACATGCTTTTATTTTGTTAGACTGTGGAAAATCTGGGTGTTAATAATTCTTTGCAGACTTGATCATAAGTGAAGAGAAAGAAATGAAGTCAGGGCTGTGTGGTGGTTACTGTCTCATTTATTGCTGTTTGTTGCCTTTGGCAACAATGAGCAGAAATGCTGTTGCTCTAAATTTCCTAGAATATTTAATTATATAAATTCTGTAAAGGAAGTCCAGTTTCCGTGGCATTGAGAGTCAAATGATAGGTATTATTTTATTATGATTAAAATACCAGTTTAGATTCTAAACTCATGTCCATCTAGTTTCATGGGCACAAGTTATCTGATATTCATGGGTAAGGTTTTATGTTTATCTGCTAGACAGATGAATACAATTTGAGTATAGTATTCCTTGCTGTCTGTTTTGCTTTCCAGCCCTGTGGGACTGGAGTTTCAAGAGATAGTGTCACTGGCTAACTAACAGCAGAAGACCTTTTACAGGAGTGCTGGAAGAGAATTTTGATATAACTCTCAGTGGTAGGCTGGCTCTGATGGGTTTATCAGAGATGAGAGGGTTCCTGACAGTGGTTTCATCTTGTAGGAGTGTTTTAATTACTTGTTTGCCATAGTTCTTTTAGGAGCTGTTGAAATAGAGAAGAGCTCTGCGTTCCCCAGTTAATACTTTCTTTAACTTGCTTGTTTGGTGGATTTTTCTGTGAGTGAAATGGTGTGTCTGACACCAGAAAACATTTTTGCTTTGAAATTTTCATTTATAAGGTTATTCTTTATGTCAGGGTCGTCAAAATCTTCATTAAAACTTCCACAGAAAATGTAAACAAAATATGATACAGTTCTTCACCTGTACTTGATATTCCTTTCATTTCAGCTGCTGCACACTTTGCTGTCTTTTCCCAATTCTATTCAACTGTGTAGTGCTGCATAGTAAAATATGAGATAAAAACATTGAAATGTAATTATTTTGAATTAACTTTCTATATCTGTAGCCATGCATCAGGTTTATTTTCTGAGGAGATGTATAACCACATTTCTATCTATCTATCTATCTATCTATCTATCTATCTATCTATCTATCTATCTAGTGTGTAAAACAAAGATGGTCAGCATCAAGTATTCATCCCAAGCACAAGATTGCTCATGATCCTTTTTCCACTGTCTTTAATGACTAGATGTAGTGTGAAACTTCTAGACACTGGATACGTACTTTAGTGGTCCTTAACAAGTAATAAAGAATCTGAGACACTGCTTCACTTTTAAATTCACTGGTGAGCAGAGTTCAGTTGTGTGAAAGGCTGCCTTTATTAGTACTTTACTTGTCTCAGAGTTTAATTTAGTATCTCCCTGGTGGGCAACCGCATGGGAGGTAATCAGCTTGATATCATGGCTTTAGGGAGTGCGTTTTGTTTCCATAATTGGCCTACATTCCATCTGCACAGAATCTGACTTAAGATATCCAAAGGTTTTTGCCAGGTAAGCATCCCTGAAATTCAAGCTTAGAGTTTTTGTCATGTCATATCCGTGCTGTATTTATTTACATGTGGTTTACACAATCCATTCTGACCATATACTTAAAACTTTACTTTTATCTACATTTCTTTCATCTGAGAGATCACTCATTTCCGTTTTTAACAATTTTTTTTTTCAGTAGTATTTGTCATCTGATTTGAAATATAAAGTTAAAAAAAAGACATACATATTTTTTTAAATGCTCTCTCCAGGCATTTAGATTTACGTTTTCCACAGAACTGTTTGAACAGTAAATAATCAGAAAGTAAGTAAAGAATTTTCACTTATTCTCAGCGAACTGCATTCAGAGGATGAGAAGAACACCTCCACTGGATGAACTGCAGCCGCCTCCATACCAGGATGACAGTGGTTCTCCTCACCTTTCCTGTACGCCTTCTGAAGTTGGAGACAGCAAATGTGAATATTCCCAGTGTAGCAACAGTCCAAGATGTTCATATAAGTGCCCAAGTGAGGGAAGCACAGGACATGAAATAGAAAGCTTTCATAACAAAGGATATGAAGAGGATGTTCCAAGTGATAGCACAGCGGTTCTTAGTCCAGAGGTAAATGAAAATAGTTGAGTGTTCTGAAGCAATTTTTTCATCTAAAGATCAGTGTGCAGTTATATGGGCACTAATATTGCAGCTCATTTAATTAAAAAAAGAAAATAGTTTGTCAGAAAATAAAACAATAGGATTTCAGATTGTCCAGATTGCTGTAGTTCTTTATGGGACCTCAATGTTCAAACCAGCTCCCAGTAAGAGGGAATTATTTTTTAAACTATTTTAAAGCAGTCCAAAAACTTCATCACACTGTAAGGACTGCAGTCAAAATTTTTCCACATGATTTTTCAGACATCCCAAATAAAAGAAAAGTTTTGTTAATGCTTTTTCAAACTGAACACCCTGTAATGTAAAACAAGTTTTACAAAAAAAAACCAAAAAAACAAAAACAAAAAAAAACCCAAAGATTTTTGTTTCAGTTTTTGATGTGGTATAGCAATTTGGTCCACTTAATTTTCATTATTTCTGCTATAAACTGTAATGATATGTTCATATTTTTTTCTGTGAAGAAATCATCTTTTCTGAGATGTATTTCATTGAAACATCTTTAACAACCAGTTACTGCACTGACATCTATGGGTAAGTCTAATTAGTGATGCCATGTGCAGAAGAGGCGCCTTTTGGTACAAATTTGTCTTTTGTCGCTACCTGAAGTTTTAACGTGCACGTTAGAGCTTGGTCCTGATGTGCCAACAGCTGTTGCTGTCTTAGTAGACCTGTTGGTAGGTTGATGTTGCATACCTGGGGTGTTGGTGCAAGGTCTGGAAGGCCCAGCTGCAAGGTCTTCCCATTTTGTGTCACTCCAGTCATTACTGTAAACATACTCGGTAAGAACTGAGAATGCTGCCAACTTATTTTACAGCCACTCAGAACTTTAGAAGTGAAGCTTTTAGAGGAATGAATTCCCACAGCTATGTGGCAACCAGGTTAAAATAAGAACATTTCTTAACCCAGAAGGCTTTGTTTTGGCATCTGTTCATTCACGTGAACAAGTGTATCTTTGATAATACGAAGACACACTTGAAATACCTTTGTTTAACATACTTGGAATAATTTATTGTATGAGCAGTAGGTTGTCCTGTACTTGAAAGTATTTTCTGTTTCAGTATCCCTGTCAAACCAGCTGTTGTAACATTATAGGGGACCAATATTTTATTCAAAATTTTGAAGTGACAATAAACAATCTGAATTTTAAGATTAAAATGCAATTTTAGGACTGATGTGGTTTATAGAGTTCAGAAGATGAGTTCAAAACAGATGCATCTTGCACAATTCCAGTAAAATTACATGAATAAAGCCATGATAGTGACATTCCTGCCCATGGCAGAGGGCTTGGAACTAAAAGGTCTTTAAGGACCCTTCCAACCCAGACTGTTCTGTGATTCTGTGTTTCTGTGATTAATTTTGGCGTATTCATGTAACTCCTGTGGACTGCACCAGGAGCTGCGTGTACAAGTAGGTTTGTAATTCCTGTATTCTTTGCTGGCACCTCACTGTGCTCTACCTCACTGTGCTCTCAATCATTAGCTGTCTCTTCTAACAATGTAATAGGTTAACTTTAAAATATGTGTATACTCACACTGAAATAAGGTGGTTTTATCTTGTAACAAATATATATATGTTTTAACATGGGGCATAGAAGAAGAGATCATTACAGCTTAATTCAATCTGAGTTCAGACTGGTTGGCTCCTGGCTTTTGGTGGGATTGGCCAGGTAAAGTCTTCTGGTTTCTTCTTGACTGCTAGTCAGCCATCTCCTTGGGCTTTCTATGTTTAATAACCTTGTTTATGAAATGAAAAAAATGATCATAGTGCCTTCATATTGTCTAGATCAAACCATATATTGCCATGCTAGATTTAATAATAGAATGCAATAAATAAATAAATAAATGGCTTTTTTTCCCTTCTTCTTCAGGATATGTCAGCTCGAGGATCATCTTCACAGCTTCCTAAACCTTTTGATCCTGAGCCAGTAGCTAAATATGGCACACTGGATGTGACTTTTGACTATGACTCACAGGAACAGAAGCTTTTGGTGACAGTGACAGCTGTCACAGACATTCCAACATACAGCAGGACAGGTGGAAGCTCGTGGCAAGTACACCTAGTTCTGCTCCCTATAAAAAAGCAGAGAGCAAAAACCAGCATCCAGCGGGGACCGTGCCCTGTCTTCACAGAGACATTCAAATTTAATCACGTCGAGTCTGAGATGATTGGGAATTATGCAGTTCGCTTTCGACTGTACAGTGTACGGCGCATGAAAAAAGAGAGGATTGTGGGAGAAAAGATTTTTTACTTAACAAAATTGAATCTTCAAGGGAAGATGTCAGTGCCAGTGATACTGGAACCTTCTTACAGTCTATCTGTGAGTATTAAATGAGGCAGAATAAGAATGCAGTGAGATACAGTGTCCTGAATTCTGTAAGAATAGTGAGCAGATTTATAGAGTCATCAAATCCACTCAGTTTTTTGAACAGTCATAGCACTGCATTGGCACAATGATAATTTCCTTAGAGCTTCTGCAAGCACATTCTCTTTCACCTGCAAAAACTGCCCATATTTTCATTTTTGATTACTTAGACATTTTCAGTCCATAAATAGGGACATAGTGGTGAATGCATGTATATGTACATATATATATATGTATATGTATGTAATAGTATAATCTTTGCCAGCTGCAGCACTTCAATTTAAAAAGAAAAGCTCACCAGAGTGAAAAAAAAAGAAGCTATACTAGCAAGTGCCCTCCATCTGTTGCAATTAAGTCTTGGTTGCAAATAGGTATTTTCCTTTCAAGAAAGAAAGAAAGATAGGAAAGAAAAATTTTGAGAGTATAAAGCCATTTTTAATAACTTCAGATTAGAACCTTGTAAATAATTGATTTCTGTTTCAATCTAAAGTGAAAAGTAGTTGAAACTGAAAAGAATTTTTTCTGAAAAAAACAGCTACCTATCTGATGAACAAAACATTTTGTCCCCCAAATAATATTTTTAATAAAGCAAAACAACAGTAATTAAGGATAAACATGGCTATTATTATCAATAAATGCAGAAGATCACTAAACTGGCACTCATCAGCTTCCTCTTTTTTGTTTTGGTAGGTATTTAAGTATGCTTTTTTCCAGAAAGAGGATGTTTGTCATGTTGTAGTCTGGGCTTCCTAGACTAGGAGTGCTTGAGTGTTCCTTGTTTAAGAGTTGCATGTATGCTGTATTACAGACTTTTGGGGGAAAAAAGAAGGTGATTATCAAGGACATCCATATTTGGACATTGTATGTATTTTGTGGGATTTTGTTTTAAACAGTAAAAGAAGAAGAGGAGGAGAAGGAAAAGGAAAATATTTTTTTATGTGAAGCAAAGCAATTAATTTGTTCTGCATTTTGAAAAAAAGTTTGTATCAATTGAAATGGCATTTCTGTTGAACATGAACAAGAATAAGGAGTGTTGGTAGCAAGTTAAGGGATCTTCCAGAGTTTCTTGTTGTAACAGGATTTAAGCAGCTCTACCTGTTGCTGGAAAGGATCCTTCAGAGTCTTTGATAGCTTGAATGAGGATCCATGGTCTTCTGGAATGATGCAAATCAGTTTTTGAACCTTTGGGAACTCATTCACTTCTGAGTTTATAGGTATTTTTATCTTATCATTTATAGCTGATACAATCTTTTTTCAGTGAGCAGATTTATTACAGAATGCAACATCTATTTGTTTTGCAAGATTTGCAAAATTTGATTTTTGTTTTTCAAGCTTTGCAAGATTTGTGTTAAAATTCATTGCATTTTTAGAATGTATGCCTGGAAGTGCAAGTGAGTTCAAGCCCTGGTTACTCAAAACAGCCAGGTCATCTTGATCACAAAGTTGTGAATTTTCATCTGAAAACATCAGCTTGTTTTGTTTGCAACCTGAATTTCTTCATGGCCAAGTTATTACCATTTGTTCTTGTGCCAGCATCGGCCTTGAGCTTAATTAATTCCTACCCTTCTCAGGTGTTTGCTTCTGGGTATATTTATACGCATTGATCTGATTCCTTTTTAACTGTCCTATTCCTAGAGTAAACCAACAGTCTTTATGTACAACTAATTATTAATGTCAGACAGGAGTTATTTACCAGGAGAAGGTACGTGCTGTTTGAATTTGGAGGTATCCAGTTGCTCAAGGTTATTAGTAATTATAAGATCCACAATGAGGCACACTGTACTTTCGGAATTAAATTTGCCTTGTTCAGTTGCAGAGGGTTTTGTTGCTGAGAAGTGTTTATATTTGACAGCTTTTTTATGAAGATATTTCTTGGACACATGACAGTTGTCCTATTTTTTCCATTGCTTCTCATTATGAGGATTTTATATATTAAATATACCTTCTGTCACTGAAACTTCTTAATCCATTGAAATATCTGTGCTAATCTCTTCTGCAGAAATGTATTTTATTTCCCTCTGTCTGTGCCTGATATTATATTAATGTATTTTGATAGCTAATCATATGCCTTCTGATTGTATAAGAATAGTTTGTATCCTGTGAAGTTCAGTATTTTTTCAGTGATACCTTAAAGCTGTACACAAGGGAATCTGGCTAAAGGTAGATCAGCAAGTTCAGTGCCTTTCAAACATAGTGACATGTTGACATCAGTGGGGCCTGCAAGTCTCTGGTTATTGTTAGAATGTGAGCAAGTACATGTCTTGGTGAGGATATGATACTAGTATATTCCTTAAATAGGTTCCAAAGCAACACATGGCTTCAAATTTACAAATATATTCACAAAATATCATTTTCACCCAAAATTTCACCCTGTTTGTCTCCTTCCCACATTGTGTATAATGTCTTGCATTAGCAGCTATTATCCCCAGTCCCGTTTGTCTTTAACAGTCCTGTGTTGCTGCAGTTCTCCCACGTAACAGGGAATTCCTCCTCAGCCCCCTTATTTATCACACGTTTCCTCCCAAGTTCAGCATATGTTTGAATGTGGAGGAAGCAGTGAAACCAACATGAATTGGGCAGAATGCACTTGTCACTGTTATCTGAGACTGTGCCCCTTTCAGATTTAATAGAAAATGTCCATTGAATCAAATGTTTAATAGCAAGAGTATGCATTGTGGTTTTGTCACAGTATAGTTTGTGTAGGAAGATATTTATTGATGCTTTCAGAGACATTTTCCCTTTAGTACAGCGGAAGACAAATTTTTCTTCACTCATCTTGGAGTTCAGAAAAGCTGTTTATTTCTCTTCAGGAAATCCCTGTGGACCTGTTTTAAGTTGCTCTTCGTTCTTCTCACCCAGAGAAATTTTCCTGACAGTGAAAAACAGCCTCCAGTACGATGTGATTATAAAAACATATAAGCAGTTTATTGAGTGAAATCTGTTTGGAAAAGATCAAAGAAACATGCGTAATCCACTTCACCATCCCATAGGTTGCTTTTTGGTGTAGAATAACAACAATCAGTCATGGTTTGTAGTTTGTGATTGATTTGGGAAGTACCATTTCGGTGACCAAAACATACATCTTCCTGCTAAGCAAATCTAGTAATCATTCATTATCAATCATTCAAATTACAAGGTGTTTACTGGGAAAAATTAAATTTATTTTTCTTTCTTTCTATAGCATTCTCCATTTCTACCATCTTGAACTCCCAGTGTGATCCCTATAATAAAGAATGGATGGTGTAGGCAATCATAGGCGTTGAAAAGATTTTGTACATATTTACTATAAATATCCAGAGTGTCTGGATAATTATTTTAAATTAGTTTTTTTCAGTGAAGACATTTATGCATACAGTGTATAAAGATGCTCACTCTTGCACGCACACATGTGGTCTCTCCACAGTAAGGACAATGGTTAATCATCTAGTGTACACTGGTTTATGCTCTGTGCTTAAGGCATTTATTCCATGTTGCCCTTTATGTGGAGCATATCTTCAGCATTCCTTGTAATGTTTGTCAGCTCATAAACTATGCAGGAATGAAGCTGCGAAGCTTTCAGAGTAGCATTTCTTTTTTTGGGAATTCTTGTCCATTATAGAGTCAAGCTGTCAAGTTTTGTGCAAACTCTTAAAGTGTAAGAGTCACTACTAGTGACTTTCCTGCTGTGTTCTTATGGCATGATCTATCCAGGATTGTATTTGGAAGGCTAAATACTGAAATTCATATGTATAAAAAGAGCTTTAACTAGAATTCTACTTAAAACGAGGGGTTCCTATGTGAGGATGTATAAATGCTTTTGGTTAGCTTGTATAAATTATGTCCATCAAAGTAAGGGGCAATTATCTTTAAACTCTTGAGCACGTTCTTATCTCCGGAATAACTTACTCAATTCATCTGAGTTAGTGGTGTAAAACACAGAAAATGAGAACTGATCCTTTGACACAATAAGAAAGATGACTCCTGTGACTTCTTTGAAGAAAGTTATTAGGTGATTGGGAAATGGTGATAATGTTAGTGAGGCTGCAGGAGTACTTGACAGTACTTGGCAAACAAAGCATTCTCCTTGTGTTTGGCTGCTCATATAACATTTCATGGCAGTATTGGCAAGCAGCAGCCATTGTCTTCTTGGGTGTTTTGGCTAGGCTTAAAAAAATTGACTTTCAGTTTCCTTGCTGATACCCAGATGGGAAGCAAGTTCCTACACAGATAACCAGATCTATTACCATAACCCTGAATGTAGGATACTGAGAGAATTTCTTGAAGTCAGGAATGTAAAGAATTTTATCTAGCTGTCAAAATCATCGCTTGGTACATAGAAAAAAACAGGTATCCTTTGCTTTTAATTAATTAGTTGCTTCAAAAAAAGTTACTTACTCACTTTGGTCCCTGCAATCTTTGATATTTGCAAATAATGGAAACTATGTTTCAGGTACGGCATTACTCTTTTGAGTGTGTGATGATGCTTTTCAGTGTCTAAAATGCCTGCAGTCAAATGACAGGCTGTGAGTGACTGTCCTAGATTAACTCAAAGTAATCCTCTTGAGCAATACTCTTGCTCAGAAAAGCCAGTCTGTCAGTGGCAAATATATTGTCTAGAATTCTATGTCTAGTTTTGATCATCTTTAAAAAAAAAGAGAGAAAACTTATCAATACATACAACTGAAAAAGTAAGGTAACTGTGAGATTCTGAGACTGTCATTCTTTGTAGTAAAAGTATGGTCTCCCAACCTGGATTGTGATTTCTAAGAGTGGTAGGGAAAATAATTATCCTGGAAATTTCCCGGAAGTGACTTTTTAGAAGTTACAAGTAAAGGTTATCAAGGCTGTCCCTCATATGAAATTTCCACTTTTGAAGACTATGAGCTGCTGTTTAAACCTTCCTCAAGCAACTCTTTCAGTGGAGGCACATTCTTTAACTTATCAATCCAAGTAAAATTTCTGTTTCCCTTAGAGATGCTGAATTTCTCAAATATTTTTTTTTCTTATATTTTAGACTCTTCTTATTTGCATGTATATGTATATACAAATATCTTCTCACATTTGGTACTGTCAAGAAAACTACAAAAGGTCAAAACACAGAATTATTTCTGTTTGCAGGTTTGAGCACCCTTCAGTAACAGCATGTGCACCATTTTCCTCTGATTTATGTCCATTGAGGGAAGTCCTAATCAGAGATTTTGCACAAACAGAGGAAGTCACCTACTCTGTAAATTCATAACGTACATGGTTGGGGAACTTTTGATTAGTTTTTGATTTATTTACTGGGTGATTCTTATTATTCTGGTGGGCTTTGCAGTATAACATAAGCCTTCTTCATTAGCATTCTTCATTTCAAACCTGAGGATCTTCAGGTAATCACTTCTTTTGTATAGTCAAACAGCCTGTATTTGGTATCAGATAAGCATTTCTGTTCATAGGGTGCCTTTAGCAAGGGATCCTTTTATTTGTAGTGTCTCAGCCTCTTGTCAGGTTTGTCCTTTATATCATTTGACCTTGAGCTGAATCTTTCACAGCTCCTGTCTTTCTGTTGGGCTTAATCAGCTATCAGCTGGCCCTAGGAGAATCCAATTTATCTGTTCCCTTTCTTTTTGGTGTGTAGGATAGCTCTAAGAACTGAAGCAGATCCCTTCCGACTGGAAACACCTGGTGGTCCTCTGATCATGAGATTGAACGTGACCTGAGCAAATCAAAAAGGGTACCACTAGCAATTGTTAATCACAAATAGTTTACCTGACAAATGCATTTTAAATATGCATTTAATGGTATGAATTTGTTCATTGTGAAAAGTAATTGCATGTATGTTTATGCAATCAAATACTAATCCATAGATTGACTACTCATAAATTGTGCTTACTGTTTGATCGCTGAATCGTTCTCTTTTCCCAGACTGAAAGGGTGTAATCAAGAGAAAAATGAAATTATTTGGCATTGATCTCCCCAATGAGTGTAGACTAACTCCAGCTGGACAGAGCATTGTCATTTAAAGAAGCCTGTGGTCTTGGAAGCTGTCCCACAGTAACATCTCCATGCTTTTGCATGTTTGACAAGGAGTAAAGAGAGGGGGAGGTGTGAGTGGATCCGGGTGGGAGCTGTTAGCGTAGCTTCATCAGGAATGCAGGTAAAATGCCTGCATTTTGTGTCAGATGTTCTTAACTAAATTGCTAACACAAATATCTAACAGCTTTTAGTGCTTGAATGTTTCTTTATGCTACTTGTCTTATCTCAGAAAACAGAATTTGATAATAAAAGGGTTCTTGCCTCTTTTCCTCCCCGGGCCCATGGCTGTATAAAAAGCTGCTAGACTTCTGCAGTGTAAAGACAGCACTTTTGCAAATGCTGTAAATTCCATTGTAGGTTCATTTCCAATTGCTTCTACTAGTGTTTGGGTTTGCTCTGCAAATTTTGATCCCATTGTGTCTGTGGAACAACTAGGTGACCTTTTGTAATCTGGCAAAGGTGTAATTTAAATACAGAGTAATAAAAGTTACAGAAAACTTAAAAATGTTTCCCTTTCAGTAGAAAATGAAAGTTTTGTTCTGCAGAGCTGATAACTTTAGAAAATTTCAGGCACAAAGTACTAATAGCAAATTCTAATGAAACAGGAAAAACAACACAGAAATCTCTCTGTGAACTTGTTCAAAATCTTTCAGAAAAGTTATGTGTTGATTTGCTATTATTAAGAATATATAGATTTTATTTAGTTATTTTAATTTTATTACTAGACTGTTGTATCTTAAAATTTGAAACCAAGCCTTTCTTTAACAATACAAGTCTCACTAGAAAACTCACAAAGATTTTATTTTGTATTAAAATTAATTAATTTTAAATTATTTTGAAATTGAAGATTTTTATTATCATATCATAGTATCTTAGGAAGTTTGTTATAATGTCTATAGTTAATTAAAGCTGTGTATAAAATTTTTAAAGTTTTAGTCCTTTGAATCTACTGAATCAAAATATTTTAATTTTATCTCAATTTTTCAGTGCTCCATCTGTGTGAAAACAAGGTGTTTTTTAGAATTCCACGTCTAGAAGTTTTTTTCTCTTGAAACTAAAAAATAGGGTAGAGCAGAAGCTTTTGAGGAGAAATGGGAATATTATCATTTCAGATAATCAGATTTTCAACTAAATTAATAGTATTGTAATAATCAAAACAACCTATATTTGATGGGAATACCATTGATGTTGAGTGGATTTACTTGCTAAAATTGGAATTTTTGACTTGGAAGTTCTGGTAATTTTTAAAGCATGCCATTCTACCCAAAATAAATGTTTTTATTCCTAAGATCAAGTCGCATAATGGAAAGATTATTAGGATATTTAGTTTCATGTTTGTGATGTAAGTTGACTAAGTACTGCTATAAAGTGTTAAGTACATGAATAAAAATGCATATTACACTTAATTGGAACTTGTTTCAAGGAAGCTATTAAGCAAAAAACCCCCAAATAATTACCTGTCATAGATAATGATGCTTTCCCAAACTTGTATCTTTGTGAGATGCTTAAAACTATATATTTCAATATTTGCAAGTTCAAGTTTTAAATTTAAAGCAAAATACTGATAACTATGTGTTCTCTTAAAGTACAGGACAGCTGGCTTTGAACTTTGATGTTCCTAATTGTTTTATACCCCTCTGTTTTCAGGGCTGAGTTCATCAGGTGATTTAAGTTCTCTTTCCCAGGAATGATCTTGGTATTTTTTCAACAGTGTTTTAGCTTTGAAACATGTTTTTATAAAGTATTTGGTATTGAAGCCACTAATGAAGGATGTGGAGCCCCTAGGTTTTGTTTTCTTCTTCCTGAGAGCTCCCAGATCTGGAGTCTGTATGAGGCTTGGGTGCTCTCCTCACCTCAGGAAGCTCAGAGGGGAACAGGAGCTTCAGGGTTCAACACTGGGGCGGTGACTGAGAGAGATGAATGCTTTTATCTAAAAACTGCTGGAGACCTGAATTGAGGTCCCTCCTTTGCCTACTAGGATTCAAATTTCCTTCCTTAACCTCTCAGTTGTATTGATCTAGAAGTAGAAAAAGAAATGTGCAAAAAAGTTCTTTAAGAGATTAGTGGTATAACATTAACATTTAAAATTGGAGTGAGACATTTTGACAAGTAACATGCTGTGATTCAGATTTTTTTTTGCCGAAGGATTGTCAGCAAGGTTTCATCTTTCCTGTATGTATTTTGAAAAGCCAAAAGAATCAGATGCTCTTGTTTCATAAGCCTACAGAGACATGATCTTAACCTGTGCATTGAGGAAAATGAATTTTTATCTGCCTTCAGAGCATGGCCCCATTATTCCTTGTCATTAATTCCAGTTGGCTTAAGAGCAGAATTTATAAGCAGAACTTCAGGATATAGGAAAATAACAGTAGGAGATGAATATGTAAGTAACAAATACCGTGTTTCCATGGAATTGTGGGGAAGGAAGACAAATAAATACATTTTACATATATTACCATTGATGCAAATAGATGATTCTCTATGTTGTAAGAGGGCAGAGACGAACACTATTGAAAATACTTCTCAGGGGTTGAAGTCTGACATCATGCATTTTATGTGTTCATGTCCATTGGCATGAGGGGACAAAAAGGGTGTTCTGTTTTTGATTGCCAACTTTTGTACAGTAGGAACATGGGAAATACAAAGCCCGCTTAATGGGCATGTTTTTATTATATATTTATCAAGAAATAATATTTCTTCCCTAGATAATATATGCAAAGAAGTCATCAAGGACAATAGTTTGGAGAATTAGTCATTAAGTTTTTGTAGAATATGACACATATTACTTTTACAGTCCAGTGAAAAGCAGCAATTCTTGTAAGGGTTGATCAAATAAAATTGGCTTAACTTTGCAATGAAGTACTATCCTATGGTGTATGTAGGAAAGGTTTAGTTACCTTGCACACAGCTCTGTTAGAAAATTGAAAAGCTAAAAATTTTTTATTTACTGCAGTAAGTAATATCTGAACGATATTTGGAATAGACTTTACTTTTTTTTTTT
>VZRN01003941.1:3015715-3050610 GCA_013397935.1 Dasyornis broadbenti
TTTTTGCAGTGCTTACTGTAAATAGTGTATTTATGGCTAAATTGACAAAAAAGGTTCAGGATTTAGTATTAATATCCTGGAGACAACCTCATGAGACAGTTCTTTGCATTGTGGTCAGATCATCAACACTTTGATAGTTCTTAAAAATATGCATATAAGATTTTGTGACAGTTCTTACTAGGCTATTCTGGTGCTTCACTGACCTTGAAAAGCCTTTGCTCTTATGGAACTTTGGTCCTTTTCTTCCTTGCTTGTTGAATTACACACAGTGTTTATAGAGGAAGAGAGGGAAGAGTTAGGAAAATAAACTTACATGGACTGATTATTTCAAACAAATAGTAACTTTTGGTCTGAATCTTAAGTTTCCCACAGGGAAGCAACAGTATCAAAGTGGCCTAGGGATAGCTTTACAGACAGATTAAATGATTAAATGCAGACCTGCATGGAGATGAAAAGGATCTGGTAGCACTGTAATGTTGTCATTGTAGCTCCGTTTATATTCATGTTGTACCAATTCGCAATTTCAATGTTAATATTTTACCGTTTGGCACTTGATCGTGAAGCTTAGATTTTGAGCAGATAAAAGTGTAACTTCTTGTCTGGCTTTTTTCTTGATGAGTTTGTTAGTGCTCTTCTAGAATTCTGACTTGTGTAAACAGAAAAAATCCCTCTAAACAGAAACTTTAATGAAGCTGTTATTTCCAATTCTAGTGCAGAATATGACTTAGCACAAAGCCAGATTACTTACCCACAGATGTGATTGTCATGTAATATCTTCCTTAAAACAATAAATGGATTTCTACGATGTGAACAATAAACTCTGTGCTGGAGAAAATGCTTATGAGAAGACATCTAATATATCCGCTTTTAACTTTGTCCTGCAATGGAAAGTCTTTCTTCAATTGTTGATCTGGGCCAGTTATCTCAGCTGTTTCTTACCATCCCTGAATCCAGTTTCTTCTCTTCCTCATAGAATTTTTCTGTTTTTGTTCAAAAGAAGACTGTCAAATGCAATCTCACCCTTCCCTTTTCCTCAGGTCTTTTACATACTTGTCCCCAAATCCCCAGTTTTCTCCCTTATTATAGCCACAGAAACTATAATTTGGTTTATGTTGTTTAATCTTTTTTTACCCAGTAATATCATTCTGTCTTCTAATCTGCTTCATTTCCCTTCTTAATATTTCACTTTCTCTTATGTTAGGATCTTCCAGTTCATAACTGAAGAGCAGAGTATTTTTTTTTTTTAATGCGTTTGGGTTAGCATGAAACAAAATTAATTGAAGGGTCATTTTGTTGTTTTTTTTTTTTTAACTGAAAGGGAAAACAAAATACTGTTTAAATTTTTCCTTCAGTGAATTTGATTGCTTTATTTTAATGTCTTGTCTATGTCCCCACAGCATTTTGTAGGAAGGAGATTTATAAGTTTATTATACAATAAGGATTAAACAACATTTGTTTGTTCTTCTCTGAACTGCAAGAATATTTTAGTTTGGAAAATATTGTAGCAGGACATTTAAGTTAGACACTCTCTCCAGGTTTTTACCCGGCTTACATCTACCAGTTCTTTCTGTGCAACACTTAGTTGCATTTCTATCCACATATTCTGAAGCATCACCTTGGTCTTCTCAATCCCCCATTCTGCTAGTGAGATCCTTTTGCCTGGCCTTGACAAAGGCAGTCTTGTCCTTCTCCTGTCCACTCACGATTCTGATGTAAAGCAATGGTATTTCTAGCCCATGCTTATGTAACTTTACCACACATTGAACTTTTCAGTTGTTTTCCTCCTCTATTATACCTCACAGAAGCCACTTGTCTTCCTTCTCCTGGTACTTCAGGACTCATCCCCACTCAGTCATCACTTATTTACTATTCACTGTTTCTAAACCTTACTCTGATACCCTTTGTAGTCAGTTTAACTCTGTCATAAACTGATTTCTAAGTCCCTCTTAGGACATCAGTAAAATGTGCAAATACATCCCAATTTTAGGAAAAGGTGCTATCGTCACCTTCTCTCAGTATGTCAAAGCCCTTTGAGGATTTGGGGGCAGTGTTACTCAGCTGCCTGCTTTGTGGTGCATCTTTTTTTGTGGGCTTGCGGCATGATCTCAATCAAATTTGAGACCTAAGCTGTGAACAGTGTCAGGTGGACTGTGCTAAAATTCCTGGCTCAAGAAAATAGTAAGATGAATAAGCACCACAGGGATAATGTGTTAAAATTTTAAAAGACCGGAAAACTTAAGTGATAGCTGCAGTTATGACAGGCTGAGGCTTTCAAGTGTGCAGTGTATGCTATGACTGCTGAATCAAGACATCTTTCTTTCCATTTTGTTTCTTCTGTTGAAGTTAGGAATCAAAAGTTTCCTGTTCTATGAATGACAAGAATCAGAGAATGAATGTATACTTGTAATTAATTTCCAGCAATTTGCAATTTGCAAGCAGTTTGAAGTTTATTCTTGGCATTGGATAATGAACTTTTTGGAGAAATAACTGAAGATTTAAAATTCCAAATTTGCAGCTTGGGAGAGGGAAGTCAGAGAAATTTGTTGAGGTCCTTCTTCAGTAGTAAGAATACATTTGCTAACAACAGTGAATGATTATTAATGAAAACTGGATTACTGCTTGAAATTTCTGCTAAACTTTTGGGAAATGTTCTGTTGAAAAGAAGTAGTTAAAATGTCAATAAAAGGGATATTGTTGTAGGTATCATGTCTTCTATAATTTGAGAATCTATAATGCATTTGGGCTTTATATGTTGGCTAAGTTACTTGCTTATAAAGTTAACCTTTGTCTTGATGAGGATTTGTGTTACTTAGGTTTTAGGTCTGATCTTATGCCCATGTCAGCTGTTGCTGGAAATGATAGAGATATTTGGAATCTGGAAGAATCAGCTTCACAAAATCATCATGACTCCTTGAAAGAGTGATGCCAGGTTCCCAAATGAGTCAAGCTATATTTGAAAAATCTGTGGCCCTAATTTACATTTTTTCTGAGAGAATCATAAAGGGATGTGCTGTTAATTCAAAAGTCTCTTCTCAGCCACCAAGCAAATTGCCATGCCATTGGCTACATTCCATCCAGTTTTTTGTTTTCTGTGGTACAACTCTACGTGCCAGTGCAAATGAAAATAGAAACAACCATGGTGTGATTAGCGTGGCAGCGTAAAGACAGTATATTTTCTTCTTTTTTTAAGGCAAATAATGGGGAGTTAAAATGATAAGAATTAACATTAGAAACTCCCTTTAAAGAAGTGATGTAGCGAGAATGCATGAGAGATCAGGATTTTTTGGAAGCTTCCAGGGTAGAAATTAAAGCATTGCTTGCTGAGCTTTGGATGGCATTCTTCCTTTCCCACCCAAGACAAGGACTATTGCAGTTCCCTATCCCTGGATCAATTAAATTCCTTGTAAGCTAATTTATTCTAGACAGAGTGCATTTTTCTATTTGCATGTGTTCTGTTATTTTGTTACTCATAAGTTCTCAGTCTAGAGAATAACCTTTACAAAGGCTGAATAAGAATTTTCTGCATTTTATTATCTTCAAGGTTCCACTGGTGTTTTCCAGTTTTGGAAAGTAAAAGATCCAAGGTTTAACTTTTTCCAGGATGCTGACAAATTATGTTACAGGTCTTACCTTAGCAATTGAAGTAAACAGGGACCATAAAGGCTGTTCTTCTTCATCTTCTGCTGTTATTTCATCTATATCATGAAGCAGTGGAAATGCCTAAGAATTGTTTTAATTTCAGACCAGTTTATTGTTACCTCTAACATGTGCAAATCAAGTATATATTAAGAATGTACATTTCTTATTGGGTGATTAAATGGAACATCTGTTATTGTCAGTAAGTTGCTTTCAGAATTTTCTGTGCATCATTCTAAAAATCAACTTCCTTGTAACATTGTTCCATAAAACACATAGAACTTTTAATCTGTTTTATAGGGTTGTGACTCTCAAATGAGCATGTCAGAAGTGTCCTGCAGTGAAAGTACCTCCTCTTGTCAGTCTCTGGTACATGGCTCAGCTCCAGAAATCCTCATTGGCCTCCTTTATAATGCTACAACTGGAAGATTATCAGCAGAAGTGATAAAAGGCAGCCACTTCAAAAACTTGGCAGCGAACAGACCACCCAGTGAGTGAAAATCTTTTTTCATCCTAATGCTTCTGTACTGGTGGGGCTCTCGGTAGCAAGGACTTCAATCCTATCACTTAGTCTTACCCAATCAAAATGAAATAGAGCAATCATCAACTAATCTGTTTCATGTTTTATATTTCTAGTCAGTTGGGAAATAGCAAAAATCTAAAATTCAAAACATTAATTGTAAGTTGACAAGCCTGTTTTAATTTTTCATGATGACTGACTAATAAATTACCTTTATCATAATGATTAATTGCTAAATTACTAATGCCTCACATCACAGACCAAGAATAAAAAGTCAGTGTTTAAAGAGAAAGTACATGCCAGTTAATATTAATATAAACATTCTGAACAGTTATTGCCATTCCTAGAGGGTTTGATACTGCAGTCTTTAATTGCTTATGTGCCTGTATATATGGGGAATGTCAGTGAAGACAAGGGAACTTGGGAATGTCAGTGAAGACAAGGAGCAACCGCTTGAGACCTTTGGCATATTTACTGTACAGAAGGAATGTTCACCGTCAGAAAGGACTTGAATTGTGTGTTCAAGCATTTGTTCAAAAATACATTTGTCTGAAATATCTGTGAACTTCATATACTTCTTAACTGGAGCCAGATGGAATGTCACACGGAAAGAATGTTATTACTGTCTCTAGCTCTTTGACATAGTTTGAGAAAGTTCAGTAACAAACTGCTTAAAAATACGTTTTTTCTTATTTTTTAAGGTGGTGAGTCTGATTTACGTAAGTGTTAATCAGAAATACCTACCTGTTCCTTTTGATTTTGTCTGGAGGCTCAGGTTTTAGCCACTCTTTCTGTTTTTTAAGCCCAGATTAGTATGGCAGTAGCAGATTATCTGCTACTGGATTATGTATTAGGCTGCCAACATTTTGTAAGTGGTTTGCACGTCTCACTTCAGAGTTTAGGAAGTAAGCCAGACTTGCTACTGATGCTCTCTCCTCTTACTTGCCTTCTTGACCTATGTTTATTCTATTCCTTAATTGGCTCACCTTACTCTACTTTGCTTTCTCTATACTTTTCACACTGATGGAGCCAGACTTTGTTAACGTGGCCAGAGAAGGAAGGCGATAGACAAATCTCTAATACTTTTATATAATTAGGAAGCTTGCCCCAGAGTCACCTATTTGGAGAAAAAGCATAGAAAGAGATGAGGAACACTGGGGTGGGGGAAGAAATGAAAGGGAGAGAAGAGACCATGTGTTCCCTTAAAGCAAAACCAGATGCTTATCTTTCTGGAATCTCAGATATAGCCAGTTTTTATTTAATATTTTGAATATGCAAGTTAGGAAGGGTTCAGTACTTGTTTTGAAAACAGAGATGTTAATTTCCTAGTATATTAATTCTCAAAATGTGGGAATGCTTTGGGCCCATGCTGTGTAGCTGTGTAACAGCTGTGTGTGTCACTGGGGTCTAAAATCTGTTTCAGATTTCAAGAAAGGAGCATAGAACATGGCACATAGCCCTGTAAAACCATGTTTTGTCTAACCTTTTTGGAGAGAAGATCTTCCATGCTACCTTTTGTCATCCTCTCTGAAGGATAAGGGGAAGATTTGATATTCATAAAAACAATAGCCCAGTTCTGTTTAGACAAATGCGGGTTCAGAGTTCTGTTGTTTCTAGAAAGATGGAAACTACTGCACTTTCTGGGTCTGGTAAAACCATGCACAGAATACTGTGGAATCCAGATTTCCCCTTTGGGCTGTTTTTTGCCATCCTCCTCCCCTAACCCCAGCAGAGGTGGCACTTAAAATATTAAGGTCCTGGAGCTAGGTCCATGCCACTGCCATATCCTGACTCCCTGCTGAATACATCATGGACATCTGCCAGCCTCTATCTGTGCCATCATTTCCACAAAATGAAAACTAAGGCCCATAGGGAAAATGATGGTTATGATGAAATGTGCTGGTCACATTTGTTGTTCAGACTATCAGTGATCCAAAATCCTGAGAAGTTCTGCAAACTACATGGACAGTTAAGTTTTCATTCATGTGTTGAGAAACTGTGATAGAAACGGAAGGAATTACATTTCTGTAGTCTAGGGCTTGTGAACCTATGAATTTTTGTGAAGTGCTTCTGCAGCAAATATGAACCAAATACTAGATTTCTACATCTTACTAGGACATGCCCCTCTGCTGCATATTTATATGTTACATAGTAACTCATTTAGCAACTGAGTACAGGCAAATAGGCCGTCTTGCAGGCAGTAACAGTGAATGTGTCTTCTTTGTTTCTCTGTGTGACAGATAATATCTTGTCTGAGAGAAAAATGCTTCTCAGTATTCCTTAAAGTTTAGTTGAAACAGGGTATGAGCTTTTGCATATTGAATGCATGTGTGTGTATGCATGCACACACACATTAAATCCATAAATATGTGGATTTTAATAAGCGAGATATTTATATTCTGAATAGAGACCCATTGCTGAATTTCAGATATATGTTCCTCAGCTATTTTTAGAGATTACTTCAGAGTCATTCTTGTGCCCAAGTTCATCACTGTTCAAGAACTGAAGTATTACAATCAAATATCAGTAACTATAAAAGCTAAGGGCAAAATCAGCTTGGTTTTCAGTTCAATGAGTTTTCATTTTATTGCTTTTAATATATGAAGTTTAATTACTGTGTGCAGTTTTTCTGAATATGCTGGAATTTGCATGAAAAAGTATAAGGTGTGATAAGGATACAGTGATTTTTACCCAATCTGCTATAACTTAATAATTTACATTACTCTTGCTATGTTGAGTGTGATTTAGAACCAAGTGTCTATTAGTCTTAAGATAACCCATTATGTAAGCAATTTAAATTTTGTTAAAGATTACACAAAGGCTGCACAAAATTTTCATTTCAATAATGTTGCCTAACAGTCCTTTCGTTTAGTCCTTTTTCTAATATATGCTGCTAAGCTTTCATGTTCTTCCACTGCAGTGAATAGTGTTTCCTCTTAAACTTTAACCTTTGATCCTCTCTCACCCAACTATTGACATCTGGTCATTATTTCTTTTACTGCTTTCCACCCCCTGTTGTCAGACGGACTGTTCTGTTGTCTAAAACACTTGATAGGTGGACAGGTTTATATAATCCGAGGTGAGTTCCTGTAGAAACTAGTTGGATGTTGTCTTTTTCATGCAAAAGAAAACTTGCCAGCAGTAAAATATCCATGGCTGCCTACCATACCAGTTTATAAAAGTATATGTTTATTTGTTTGTGGCACTCTGTAATACAAAAGTTGCATTTATCTCTGACTATGGATGTTGGGGTTTCAGTTTACCTGCAAAGTGAAAATACTCAGTGTGTTTCTATTAACATAAACTCCAGTCTTTAATTAATATTATCCATTAACATGAATAAGAGAGGAATAAAAATTAAATGTGAGATTGTTTTATACAATTTTTATAACTATTTTATAACTATTTCCTATAGTTAGTTCATGAAATGCAGATCCTTCTGCAGGAGCATGGATTGGTACTTTTGGTCCAATGAAAATAGAGCTCTAAAAGTAAGGGTTTATACACAAATGCTAACACGTAATGTGTGCTAACTACATTACTTGCATCAGCTTCTAAAGTGTACTGCTTAAGAGCACCGTACAAGCTACATTTTAAACAATCATACTGAATTATACAAAAACTTGAGTTTTTTTAAACATACAGTAAATGTATACCTTCATGAATCTAGTAAATAATAGGAGTTTTTTTGTTGTTGTGTAAACTTCCGTCTTTGAATGCACTTTGCTATATTTTGATTTTCAAAATAAATAAAATTTAAAAACTCGAAGTGAGAACCACATCCATGCAGAGATTATTCTTAAGCATTTTATCCTGGCTGTTTTGATATCATTGCTGCCTATTGACTTTTTTTCCCCCCTCTTCATTAATTGCCTCTATTCCACTTCATTTATCCATGTTCTTTGAAATTTCAGTGATATGCTTTACAGTGTTGTGGCTAGTTGGAGCTTGCTCAGTGTTAATGCAATTTAAGTTTGTTTAGACTAAACAAGGGGGGTCAATGGGAAGAGGATTATGAGGTAAACCTTCAACTTAACCTATGTACGTAGTACTGGAGCTGGTTCATTTGTTAGTGTGTTTGTAATGTTTTGTTTACTTGTCATCTTTCCATGTGTCTAAACTAAGCTGTGTTCAGCCATCCTGGTGTACACCATACCCTTGTTCCTTGTAAATACCTCATTCTCCAAAACTTTCATTCCGAGATATCTGACATTTCAAAATGTGATTTTTTTGTAGATACATATGTTAAGTTAACACTGCTGAACTCGATGGGGCAAGAGATGTCCAAATGCAAAACTTCAATCCGCCGAGGGCAGCCGAATCCCGTGTATAAGGAAACGTTCGTTTTCCAGGTGGCATTGTTCCAGCTCTCGGACGTGACGCTCATACTGTCTGTGTATAATAAGCGCAGCATGAAGCGAAAAGAGATGATAGGCTGGATTTCCTTAGGTCTCAACAGCTCAGGAGAAGATGAACTCAATCACTGGACTGAAATGAAGGAATCTAAAGGACAGCAAGTCTGTAGATGGCATACTTTACTGGAGTCGTAATGGATGCTAGAAAGTGCAGTCGTGGCTCTAAGGGAGTTTGTTCTCCTGGGAAGATGATCGCCCCTGGTCGCACTCAACAGATTTGTTGTGGGAGTAAAAAAATGGAAATTGTGGTCAACATTCCATCGTAAAGGATGCACAACATGCAAAATGGTGGGATTGAATATAGAATCTTCACTTAGTGTCATGAACTTCCTTGGTGTCAGAGAAGCCTTGCTGTACACTGATACGATAGCGGTCCCTTCCCCATCCACCTGATGCTGTATTTGTTTGGGTTTGTTTTGTGCTTTTCAATTCAGAAACGTTTTGTGCAAGGTTCTCCAAATTAATGTAAGCCTCTCCTTGTGTACTTTTTGTATTGCTTTAATACTGTAGCTTCTGACCTGCCTGCATTCAGATTAAAGGTCAATAGTTTGCAGTTGGAGAAAAAGTTAATGGTCTGTAACGCAAAAGCAAAAGAAAACAAAAACCACTGGTGAAAGAACACTTAATAATATAGCAAATAGAAATATACTCTTGTTTTGCACTGAGTTTCTTTCCAGGAGCTTAGTAAAGTAAGTTTTCATTTTTTGATATGAAGTTGGTTTGAAAAATACTAGCATTTGGGCATCAGGTGAACTTTGACATCAAACTAATGTTTCTTCAATCTGTGACAGGAACGAGCTCTATATATGGCAAAAATTGGGTTTTTCCCTCTTGCCTGTACTTCTGCCTAATCCAAAGAGACCAGATCATCAGTTTGGTCCCTTCCAAAACTTCTTAGACAGGTTGTACTGTAAAACTATGTAACTTTCTGTTGAAAGCACTTCCTGTATTCATGTATTCCAATGTAGGAAGCTCATAGAGCATGACTTTACTAAAATATATTTTCATTAAACAAATTGACAGGTTTCTTTAAAATGTCAGCAGTTGGAAGTTAGGTTGAAGGACTGTAAAGGAAGTGGCAGCAGTTGAACTGCTCTGAATGAATGCAAAATACTATGGCTTTGCTTGAAACAGGTATCCATTGAGGTCTCTTGTGAGCTGTTTTAGGAATTACCATATGCTGTGTGTTGGAAGTAGAGAGCAGACCAGGAGTTTTTACCTTTCTTCTTGAAGAAGAGAACATCAGCAAGTTATTTTTCTAATGATTTGCCAGCAATTGAATGAATGTTCACACACAAAACAGAAGTTTGCTTTGCTTATGTTCAGGTTGGGAAACACAGCTTTCTAATGACGCAGTTGAGAGGCTGCAGTATCACAAGAAAGTAATCAGATAAACACTCATGGCATCCACCAAAATTAGGGAAATATCAGTGCTTCTGAGATTTCTATTTGTTTGCAAGGCTTTAGTTGGACTCACACTAATTTACTGACTGCTGAATCCGATTCTTATTACTGAAATTGTGCATTATTGAGTAAACATATTTTTAAAAAGCTTCCCAATTCAAATATTCTTTTTGCCTGTAATTACAAGCTTTGTTTATTTTTAATTGTTGCTGTATAGAAAACAAGCCATTTCTTTTTTCTTATAAATGATGGTGATGTCTTACTAATATGAGACCTCACTGGCTGTTGTAGCACTTGGTGGGTAGAAGAGTAAAGTGTTGGAATTTGTTGAGACAATTGGTGTTAGTCTAAAGTGTTCTCATTAGGACAGATGTGTTCCTCTTTAATTTCTTTATACCTTTGAACAATCCTGGCTTTGGGGTACACAGAAAGTCAAGTACAGGGAGACTGGTGATGGTGAGTATGCTGTAATGAAGATATTTCACATGGTTCTCAAATTCTCACACTACTTAACAATTTAATTAAGTCCTTTTTAAAGGATTTTGTAATTCCACATCTTGGTTTATTTGGTGTCTTTTGAGGGATTTATTTGCAGAGCCAGGCTTTCAGTTTTTGTTGATCTAAAGATTTAAACATTATTACAAGTCTTTCGGGTTTTTTTTTTCTCCTGATATTGCGCTGCTGCTTCATTTACAGAAGCTTTATTTACTAAATACAAATAATGCAAAAACTTTCTTTAAACAGGAATGGTCTTGCAGTAATACAATGCAAGTTGTCTCTCTCAGTCCTTTTTGTTAGTCCAGTTTGTGAAATGTAATGTTGAATATAGAACTTAATACAAAATCAACATTAATTTTATATGCATAAGGAGAATGCTCAGATTTTCACAATCCTTTCAGCTTTTCATATAATAGAAGCAATGACGTACAAGCTGTTGAAAAGCAGTTTTTCACTGGATGTGGAAGTTGTTTTATATATTCTGTTTGTGGATATTTAGATGCTCTTTCCTAAAATTGAAAATTGTCTCTTGATGGTTGTCTCTTTGTACAGGTTTTGCTATTTAAAATAATGCACAGTATTGAACAGCAAGAACTGGGTCAGGTAGTTCCAGTGGAGAACGTACTTAACATCATCATTGATCAAATGAAGAGTCAGTTTGGAAGGTGCAGTAAATAACCTCCTACAGAACCAAACTAAACTAAATTATGTCATTGCTTGAGTTTCTGTTTGTAGGTTGCATTGCTTCAGCTTTGCTTTTCACCATTTAGATTTCTAAGGCACTGAAATATTAATTTAGACACAGCAGAAATCTGTAGTAGTCTACGTTGGGCTCATTTGGGAAGAGGAATCTCTCCCTAGGACTTTTCTTAAAGTATCCAGGACAAGACTTTACTTCACAGAAGAAGGATTGGTTTACTTGGATTTATACTGTACAAAGGCTTGGAACTGAATATATAAAGAATGGAAATGAATGTCTAATTTTGCAGCAGCAGAATATGGATTTGCCGTGCAAAACCAGTCACACCAATAATTGGATTCGCCTTGGGATTTGTGTGAGTTAATTATAGTACCAATAGCTGTCATGTTGGTTTTTTTTCCTAGAACCCATTCTTATTATTTGATTTGTTTGTAATTTTGTTTTTTCTTTTTGCTTATGCAAACCTATGCTTTTGTATTTGAAATCTGCCTTTAGCTATTGTGGGTTTTTTAAACCCTACATAAGGGCTTGCACACACAGTGTGGTTTAGTGTATTCAGTTAGGTCTTAAGCATGGAACAGAATTGCTGAAGAACAAAGTATCAGTAACAAATTAGAGGCACTTGTATTTTCCCTGGAGTTGGCTGTGGTTTTTTCATAGCTTTTTGTTGTTTGCCTTTGTTCAAAAGTACAGTAAGTACTTGAAAAATGTATCAAATGAATTACTTTTCTGTGTGCCAGCAAACCATGTAGAGATTGCAGATCTTGAATTGAATCTGTTTCCTGTCAGTGTAGCCTTAAATAATTGTAGAACAGTGACGTTCTTACAGATTCTATTCTTGAAAGTATTGCATCCTTTCTGTGTATGATCTGTTTGGTTTAGTGTTTAGAACATTTCACATAGGTTGTGTTAAAGTACTATAAATGTGAAAAAGTTGGTCAGTTCCTTTTTGTTAAGGGCAAGGTTGTGAAGGGCAGGACAGCCAAACATGAAATCACTGCACGAAAGGAGGAGAAGTTGTGCAGTGCCTGCAGGACATCGCTGTCTCTGACATCCATGGAGGCAGGAAGGCAGCAGAGCCATCCTGCTGCTCCCGTTCAGCCAGGGGGCACAGGGAACGAGGGGAGCACTGGAAAGATGCAAAGCATGGTCCCCATGCTGCTGCCTCATGCCCAGGATGTGAGACATCCACACTGTGAGGTCTGGCTGCAAAGGCAGAAGGAAGGCAAGGTGTAAGCTCTACTATGGGAGAAATATGACACAATTTCTAAATGAAATTAGAGTCCTCTAAGCTCATTTATAATTAGATTTGGAAATTTAGGGAGCCCTTGGAATGACTGTATGTGCTTTTACAGGAACTGAACATTGTTATCAATTTAAAAAATGTTTGAGCTGAAATCAGATTTTAGGGCATTTACTGTAAATTTTTGCAATGACTCTTGATGGCAGATGCAGTGTCAGCATCAGTACCTTCCCATTTTCACACCTTTGGAGCAATTAGTTTGTTGTCTAAAATTTGTGGTTTTGTTCTTATTTATTCTTTTTTCCCCCCAATGACTCACTCCTGCAAATTCCCCAGGGCCCTGAGAAGCTGCCTGTGGCAGTCACTGGACCTTAGAGGTCAGGGACACACTGTACTTCAGGGTACTGGTGGAAAAA
This sequence comes from Dasyornis broadbenti, assembly GCA_013397935.1. Taxonomy (NCBI): domain Eukaryota; kingdom Metazoa; phylum Chordata; class Aves; order Passeriformes; family Dasyornithidae; genus Dasyornis; species Dasyornis broadbenti. Next base: position 3,028,548 of record VZRN01003941.1, read on the forward strand.
TTTTGTGACCTGTCCAAAACCCAAAGATTTCTGAAATGCAAACCATCAGTTTTAATATAGCAAACTAGAAGAAGGAAACTTCTTTGAGGGAGACATTTTCATATAGGGATTGAGTGCAGATCACTCTTACACATCCCAATTCTAACAAAAAGTAAGATCAGGGAATGAGGTTTGAGGGGAAGCCTTTTGGCCTGAGCTGTTCCAACCTGAAACTAACAACAGAACGCCCTTTCTTTGAACTCGGAGTTGTATTGAACCCTCTACTTATCACACTTCTCTGGAGCAAAAAAGCTGTCCTGTTTATGGCAATCTTTAAAATCACAGCTTGTCACTTGCAGACTGACTTCCTCCTGAAGCTGAATTCTCAGTAACAACTAAACATCCTTTTAATTTTCCCACTGATGTGCACGCCTGTCTGCCATTAATGTTAGTGAGAGGAGCCCATGGGCATCAAGAGGAGAGCAGACCTCACCCTGAAAGAGTGAAGAGCAATAAGACTGGTAGGTTAGAAGTGCTACAGCCTGGCACCTTCAGTTAAATTTGACTTCATATTTAACTGAAGTCAAATATGATTTCAGTTATGAATGGAGGCAAAAGATCAGACATCCAGACACTATCACAAACTTGTTATTTAATCATTATATCTTATTTTTGTTCCTTCTTTTGCTCAGCTTTTGAAGTATTTTTAAAACTTATTACTAAAAATGTTAAAGCAGTCCCTAAACATCTTGATCGTTTTAACTGGAACATTCAGCAATGTTTATTGTTAGAAGGAGCCATCAAGAGCATTTTGTTTTTATTTGGTCTCTAACTCAACTGCTAGATTTTGTAGTGCATCACAGCTGGATTTCAGACTACTTTGTTCTGATGGTAGTTCTTGAGGGAAAAGTCACAGGAGCGGTCCCTTGTCAGTGAATCACCAACACCCGTTGAAGAGATGTCATCTGAGAGCAAGAGCTTTAAAATAAGAGATGGTTTCGTACAGTAGCAGCAGCAGCAGTGACTCATATTCCGCTCTTGGAACCTTGTGGCCCTTGGAGGGCCCTGCTCAGAGAAACTGTGATGTGACTTGTGGGAGTTCATGCATTCAGAGCAATGCTGGTCTCTGCGGACATTGTGTGGCTTCTAAAGTGGTGTATTTTACAGAGGGTAGATGGTTTCTTATTTGCCTTGGGTGAGCAGGTCAAGTGCCAACTGGCCCACAGTGACATGGATTAGTTTAGCCTTAAGAACTTATCACTGCCCCTCCTTAAATTCAAGCAGGGTTTCTTCCTTTCTGCAGACTATGCATAAATCTTATGCACCAGTATCTGCTTATATTATGTCTACCTGAATATGGCACAATTATTAGTGCTGGCAAGCTTAGGTTCTTATGTTATGTGGTGTGATTGAAGTAAAGGATGGGCCTGGTGCATGCTGGATCAGGTTTTGCTGGATCAGGTTTTGCTGGATCGATGTAGAAACATGGTCCTTATGCAGAGGAATGTGCCAGGAGTCAGGAAAGTGGGTGGTACTGCTCCTGTAGGAATGGAGACCAGGAGACAGCTCTGCCCAGAAAAAGGGCAAGGCTGTCTTACAGCAAGAAGGATTAATTAATTTCTTTGGAAGCATCTATTGGTTGAGCTGGCATAAAGGCCCTACTCAGGAGAGCAGAAGCAGTAATACCATACCGCTGAAGGAATACCTCATGAACATTCAGGGATGTAATTAATGTCATCCTTTTCTCTCTTGTATCTGAGGACAAGAGTCTTGCCCATTGTATCAGTATAATTTTTTTGCTGTGTTTTGCAAACCCTGTGGACATTGACTGCATGCTGAGGGTCTAAAGTGGATTGCCTTTTAACTTTTGGTTCATTTCCAGAGTGTGAGTTTGAATGAATTTGCAGAATTAAGTAGAAGCATTATCATAGCTTTGAGATGTATTCTCTAGGCCATAGTACAAACAAGGAGCAGGGCTTTGAACCAGTTTTGATAGTCAGTTTTGCAAATGGCTAATTATGACATTTTAAGAAAATTTCTAAGCAGTTGAATGTATTAGGGAATATTTACAAAAAAAGAGATAGAGCAATGATCTTTTTTTAGTATACAGCTAGTTTGCTGTCCTTTCCAGTAAACCACAAGGTTCATTAGTGCTCAGTACTGTTTCGTTTACGATAAATGTTTTTAATGTGATTTTCATGACAAAGTGTAATTAGTGAAACCTTTTATTCAATTTTTCCCTTTATTTGCTTTTTTTAAGGAGAGATTTCTCCTTATATAGTATATATACTTTCTTACAGAGCTTTCTTACCTATTTTTATATAAGATGATTTAACAATGTAAAATTAAATGCTCTATGAGCAAGCTATATCACTGTTAATGCAATCAAAAGTGCTAATATAATGACTAAGGGCCTGAATCTTCTGCCTTTTACTCAGGTCCTGGTTTAACCAGATGTCTTTCATGTTGTGTAGGACCTTTCCCTGTAAGCCCTTCCATCTATTTCTGGGGATGTCTCAGAGAAAGGTGCTATTAACATGAATAACAGTGGTAAAACTGAGCCGCCTTCCATTCTTAGTGGGACATCTGTCATGAGTAAAGGCTGCTGGCTCTGTCCCAAAGTATAGTTTTAGATTATAGTTCCCTTGATCGTCAGTGATTTTGAACTTGTTTTTCTGGTGACTATAAGCTAATAACTGATATTAGTGAATACAAATATTGAATTGCGCTGTTACCAGCACGATTATTAAAATGTGTTTCACATTTTAATTCATTCTTTCATTGGGATATAAGGAATTGGATTTGTGAAGCATCATGTTGCGTAGAGATAGCACACATTCACCACATTTCTAAAAGGTATGAAATATACAGTATGTAGCATTTTCTTGCATACTTTTATACTGCCTGTACGACACCGATGCACTCGGTGCCTTCCTTCTTTTGTATGAAACTTAAATGTAGAGAAACTGAAGTTATGGTGTGTAAGCAATGTCACTGCAGCTGAAGAAATGTCTTAAACTGATTATTCCTAGTCCGGGAGGTTTCAAAGGGCAGTTCAGTTGAACACAATGCATTTCTTTGAATTTGAGGTTTCCCCTTTCCTTCTTTGCCCCCCCGTCCAAGAAACTTCCTCATATGGCTGTTTATTCTTAATTGATTCCTGTGTCTGATGTAAGTCACATGGTGTTAACCAAAGAACCAAGTCTGTTTCTAATTATTTTGACAAATAATGTTTGGACTTGCAATTACTTAAAGACAAAAATGATATGATGGATCTCTGTTAGCAAATATAAAATAGGCTTCTGTAAATGTGACTCCCAGCTGAGAATTCTAAATACCTCTTTTCTGACTGGATGTGCATTGTTGTATCAGTAGCAAAGTGTTTGGGCTGTGTTTCTTGGTGCATTTTAATCAAAATCCTATCACAAACAAAAATATCAGTCAGTCAGTGCTGTCAGATTAGCTTGGTTTACCCATGTTATACCTATATCTGAAGTGTGCTACTTTAAAAACAGATTTGGCTTTTCTGTGTCTAAACTCTTGATATTGTACTATAATTACCTGGTGTATGCTGGTCTTACAGGAACAGACTGATGCTGCATCGTATGTACATTTCCTACCAGTGTCCCTTCATTGTATAACTTATGTAATATAACACAGTTTTCAACTACTGTTTCAACCTGAAATTCCTTAAATTTCAATGCATATATAGCCTTAAACATGTAAGACACCAAGCACAGTTTTAATGGGAATAGGTTATATTTGCAAGTCCTGTTTGTCTCTGAAGTCATAGAATTATTTTTATATATCAAAGATTGTAGAAAATGGGTTCATTGCACTCATGTTATCAACCATGCTCCTAATTATATGCATTAAAAAAAAAAAAAGCAAAGCATTTTTTCCTAAAGGTTTTAGAGGTAAACTGTCAATGCTCATTTCCTTTCCTGAATTTGTTTTTGTTTTCATACTTTCATTTCTGTACGGAACCTTGGTGCCCTTAACTAATACCTGTAACTGAATTCATGCTGATTTTCAGTATTCCTTGGGCTGCTTTTCTTTTCTGTTCCTTTTTTAAATTGAATAAGCAGTAATTAAAATTCCCCATGAAAAAGTTTTCCTTTTTTTTTTTTTTTTTTTTTTTTTTTACATTTTGACAGTAACATAATTAGAGCAAATGACTGTTTGCAGCTGTTTATGCAGCTTATTAAAGCCTGAGAACTTTGTTTGAAACTGTCATTATAATCCAAATGAAGACATACATTTCATGGCACTTCAGTCCACATCAGGTGAAAGCAGGAGCTCTGGCGAATGTGCAGATCTGCACATGGTGTGTCAGACTCTGAATCCCTGGAGGGATTTATAATTAAGTGTCACATTGTATCTACAGTATCTCCAGTTGTGTGTTGTCAGATATTTGTTGTTTTGCTTTCTTTCTTTTACCTAGCAAAAAACTACTTTTATCATTTTTGTGCTACTGTATATTAATCTTGAGGGTTTCCAGTGTGCAAAATCAGTTTATTGTTGTCAGTTCTCTTTCTGTAAAAAAAAAAAAAAACCCGGACTTTCAGCATACACATCCCATTCCTATTCCGGGGAGCGCCAGAATGCAACCAGCTGGTTTTAGTTGTATTGACCTGTACAGCACAGGTAACCTCAATCCCATGGTAGTTTGATCGAAACATGCTATAGCATATTTTCAAACTATGGATCTGTCACAACACTAAAATAGTCATTTTGCATATCTGAAACTTTGCAGCTGTGGATTTGTATTTTGTTTACTCTCTGTGAAATGTATTTTTGTCAGTTTGAGGACTTTGGATATTTCAAAGTATTTTCTGTACGTGAAATCAGCTTTTTGCATGTAAATTTAATTGCTGGAAAGTATTTGAAAAAAAAGGAAAAATCACTTTTAAAACCTGTTGTTGTCACTTTCCTTTGGAATTCATTACATTGTGAACAAAAACAGACTTCACTGTTCAGAAGATAGGAACACTTGGTCAACCATTGGAACTGCTGTCTGCCCTAAAGAAAAAGCCCTTTTTTAAATTTTGGCAAGTTATTCCTAGCCCTTACACACATTTTGGCTCTGTTTACAAATTTCCTAAGTTTTCCCAATTCCCTTTCTGTTTCTCACAGTCTGTGTTGATGTCATGAATCTTCTACTTAGAGAACTTTAAATTAACCAGTGTGACAATGTTCTAACAAATATGATGTGTATACTGGTAAATAAAGACACGCTCAGGTGATATTCTGTTTGACTTTATACAGTTTTCTTCTGGGGTCATCTGTGGTTCTCTTTGCTTTTTTGTCCCTCATACATTTCTCAGAAAAGATCTCATCTAACAAATTTATGTTTAACTTCTGCTTTCTAAGGAATAAATAGGATGAAATAATTGAGGTTTGATTTAAACATGAAAGAACACTTGCCATAAGTAACAATTATAATTTTACTGTGACCCAGCTTAGATGTTCTGTACTATCCTCTGATGATTTTTGTGGTACCTATTAGAAAAAAAGCTTTCTGGGCTTTCATGGCAGCTCAGCTTTAGGAGATGTCTGAATATATATATATGTTTTAATACCTACTAGCATGCATACAAAAAGAATTGTTAGAACAATTAAAGCATTTTTCCCTATCTTAAACATAGGAAGACTTAGTATAAAAAGTTTTTATTGTTTCTTCCCATTTCTGCAGATGAAAGGAGCATAGCCCAGTGACTTTTAGCAGATGAAAGTGGAGAGAGGGGTACATTTCTTTGCTGTGTGATCCTGATCATCTGGACCCACCATCATCTGTGCAAATCCTAGGACTCCTGCAAATAAGATTAAATGGTACTTGCTGCTGTTAAAGCTAGCATTTTCCTAAGGCTATACACTTAAAAATAATGTGGCATTCCATATGCAGACTGCTACATACTTGGTGTTTGAGAAACTTTGAATGGAGCACTTGTGACCATAATCTTCAGAAGACGTCACAAGACATGTGGTATCCTTGTCTATCAGAAAAAAACAACTCAGGAGTGTCTTTCTCCAGATTATATAAGATCTGTTAAAAGGTAATAATATGAAAAATACTTGCTTGAAAATGAGGATTTGTGAAGCTGTGAAAACATAGCACAGTAAGTAAGAATGTAGATCAATCTGTAGGTTGATAGTTGGTCGCCAATTATGAACAGCCATTTTCTACTCAAAGATCACAGAAAAGAAGTGTTACTACACAGCTTCAGCCGCATGTGTGCTACCTTGCAGTCACCCATGTTTCATGCAGGTAACTGAGCAGAATTATGTGTAATGCTCATAGTTGGTAATTAGTTTGTTGTGAAACAGTAATTGCTTCAGACAGAGCCCAGTTGCATCACTTTTAGGCAGATACTACTTTACCTGTCAAAGGTTTTCTCTGAGTAATTGTCTTCATGTGGCAAATTCCATATTAGATAGTATTTAAAATCCTTTGGAAGTCGCTACTTCCTTTTTTCTGAAGGTTCCTGTGGGCAAGGGCTATTTAGCATTTTTCCTGTTGAAGTCTGTATTTCTTTTTCTCTAGTATTTTTGTTTCTATAGTCCAATTCTATTGCAGTTCTATTTTAGTGTTTTATTCATATTAGGCATTTCATTTTACTTGTACGTTAGCCCCTCCAAATGAATGAGACCCTTGCTAAGGCGTTTCGTTACTTGATAATCATTTTGAGTAGCTCCATTTCAGCATAGGGATTCAAAAAAACAAGTTTACTTGTGGTGCCTCTTAGAAACTGTTGTTTATTATTGTTTTGGCATAAGAATAGTAAGGATAGAAGGACAAAACATGAAGAAATGAAATAAACCCTCATCAAGTAACATCATGCAACAAATCAGCTGGGCTTTAGATAAATGATTTATTATTAAATTTAAAACCTAATAGGTTTGTGTGTTCTGAGTGTAGTTTACACTGGTTTGTTTTCCACTTAATTAGAAGCCTTACATTTCATCTTATTAATAATGAAAATCCTCTTGTCAAATTGTGTAAGATCATGTTGAACTAATATGTATATTTTAGAGGCAGAATAAAATTTCCCCTCATAGCCTTTCATATTATTTCATTGCATTATGCAAAAATTATATCCTGCTTTTAATTTTGCCAGTGTGAAATAAGGAAACTTCAAATCATCTTCCATTCCTGCCTGAGAAAGCAGTGGTTTCAAGAACTGTGATGAAGAGTTCAATCACTGTAACACAGTGTTTGCAATTAAAGGTTAACGGCAAACAGAAATCCAGAATACCAGGCCAAGTGAGCTTTATAAATGTCATGAATGTGAGTATAAAAGATAATAGTAATCAAATCTAAAGTTACATCCTGTCATATCAGTTCTCATTGCAGTGGTTCAACAGTTCAGAAAGGAGCGGACTTAAACATGGCAAAGGAGACCAGATTTGTACTCCCATTTGCTGTGAGAGTTCTGTACACATTTCCCATGATAACACAGCATTTTCATCTGCAGAGACCTAAAGTACCAATAGACTAAAACATCAGTCACACAAGCCTTTGCTAATTAATGCCTTCACCGGAAAATGTCTGGCATTCTTAGGAAATCAGGGAGATACAGAATGCAGAATTCATTCATATTTATATTAAAGAAAAAAATAGGCAGGAAAAGGAAAAGCCATATAATCAACTGTTTGATAAAGCTCCAAATCAGTCAGCTAGGCTAAAGGTCATGAATATGTAGCTAGATCTTAGTAAGCCTCAGTGGCGAATCATCACACACGCTTGCTGCAGTTTCCTGAGACCATATAAAACACTTGGGAGCACAAGCCAGGCCAGTAGGCTGCGTAATGGCATTAACCATTCAGCCTTCGCCATCTGTCACTGTGCAGCCAAGCAGGCACTTCTGATGGAGTCGTTCTGTGTCTCCTCATTTGGGTTTTTAACTGAACTTCTCCACACGGGGCTCGCCAGCGAATACAAAGCACTGTCACCCACAGCACTGCCATTCTTGCTCTCACTGCCAAAATTCCTGTTTTCTTCCATGTCATTGATATATCCAGGCAGTAAATGACCTGTCATACTATTAAATTAATCAGTGAAACTGATGCACATCTTTGAAAGATATGACAATAATGCTTCGTAAAGCATTACTATATAGAAATTGCTACCGGTGGTATTATATTCAGAAGAATGCTTTTCTGCGTATGCTTAAACATGCCAAATCTGTTTGCTGAATACCTCAGTTCTGCAGTCTTTCAGTAATGCTTATGATCAGCGAGAGTCACTGAAGGATCAGGATGAAACCTAAAAAGATTTTTTGTAAGTTTTCAGTGAGATCAGTTCCCCAGTGTGACTGAATTGGAAGCTAAATGGGTGCCAGCACAGGGAGGGGAGTGGAAGTGCACAGCTGGAGCTGAGCTGTCCTTCCCCGGCAATCCATGCTTATCTCAGCTAAATACAATATGGAAATCACTACCTGACAAAGCTGTTGTGAGCATGGAGGCATTTTACACTGCTGACTGTTGCCTGTTGGAATATAACCAAATACTTCTCATCTTATTTTGAAAAAAAAAAAATAAAAGTTGTTACAAATTAAATCCACAGGTGCAGGCAGAAACGGATCTAAATACTTTTGAAACACTAGAGAGTCATTTTGATGGGACAGAAATTGCTATTTGTTTCTGGTATAATTCCTCCTTTTAAAAAATAAATTAGAAAAAGTATAGCAATATCATATTTTAAAATTCTGTCCTTTTAATACAGTTGATGTTACTTTGGGGGTTCTCCTAAACCTCAAAAAAATTCCCTTTTTTTTTTCCCCCCCATCTTACACCCCCAGAACACTTGTCCCACAGCAGGTCCTAGGTTGCCCTTGCTATCTGACACAAGTGCCCCCGTAGAAGGATTGCTGATGATGATGCTTGGAGCCCGGGGAGCCTTTTGGGAGGAAAGGCGATTGTGTGTGACCACAGGGGCGCATCAGCACCACTAGGAAGCTGAGAGAGAGCAATTGCTGAAGGTAATTCAGAAGCAGGTGTTTGCAGATAACCTGTAAAGGTCCAAGGGTGCTGGTACCCAAACCACTGCACATTTCACAGACCTGCTGCTCCGCTCCCTTCTAGGCTTTTCCGAGGAATGGAGTGATCCAACCTTAGGCAAGCCTTTCACTGCCAGAAATGTTTCAAGGAATTGTTCTCTGAGTGCATATCTCACTCTCTCTAATTATGCAGAACATTTCACTGAAAGCTTTCTCAGAAGCCAGACACCCGGTGTAAGATCGACTGCGTCAAGAGCCTGAAATACAGAATGCACTTAAACTGTTCATTGTCATTCTGGACAAACCAAATTCAGCATCCCCAGCAAATGCTGCCATCAAAAGAACAAAAGCTGTAAAGTGATTCAATTAATGTATAGTCCCTGTAACCACTGGATGACAAGCATTTCTGCTTTGTACCAAAAGTAGAAATGTTGTTGTTTATGCAAGGGGTGGATCTGAAAAAGTGTTAACACATTGTGGTGGTCAGCAGTTAGATCTTCAGCCTTCACTTGTTTTCACTAACTCCATTTGTCAGTGCCTTTCTCAGCAAGTTTGTTGCATGTGGTCTTTTCTGGTTTGCTTTTTCGATACAATGTGGATGTGTGCTTTTCACTTTAATTAATTAAATAGCCTTTAATTAACGTTCTTTTGAAACATTAACAAACATTAATTTTGGTGTATAGTCCTGTGTCAGGTGAGTGTATTGATGTTCCTAACCTAACCCTAGAATCAGCCAGTTTGAAGATGAAGCCTAGAAAGCTCTTTGCAGTTCAAGCGACTGCTGCTCACCAGTTTAAGGAAGGAGACAAATCCATCAATCCTAATTTAGTGGGAGAATTTTCAGGTAGACAGTAATTGAGTTGGAATTTGTCCAAAGCCTTGGGGTTAAAGAACCTACTGTTACGAAATGTGTTAGAGGATCTTTAATGAATACAACCAGTTGAGATCACAGTTTCTTCTCTTGTGCAAGAGGCAGCAGAAAATGCTGCTTTGCTTCCAGAAATAATTTGGTGCCTGAAATCAGGCTGGGGCATTGAAAAAAATACGCCACCTTCTGAAACACCTCAACCATTTTCTTACCAACAAAGATCTCAGTGTGTTGACCTGTAGGAGGAGTAGCTGGCCCACGTATTTTAGTAATAACCTTCACATCAGTACTGGGAAATGACCTCTAAGCAAGTAAAGAAATCTTTAACTAACTTGAACTAACCTACATTAGATTCTGCTAAGTTGGGGATTTCTTTCCTTTCTTTTAATCTCAAAAATCCTGCTGGTTTGCAAAATAATTTCAAATGAGTTTATTCAGCTCCTCAGGCTGAACAAGAAGAAGCTCTCCAGACTTGCTGCTTTCCATAGATTTCCATATCCATAAGTTCTTTTGGATTTCTTATATATTTATTTCTAAATATAGCTAATGATTGGGAAAAGGAGCATGGCTGGGAGAATCCTTGGCAGCCTAAACATGACGGAAAATTGATGCCTTGCAGATACTGGAATTGTTTGCCTTTGAAGCTCTCTGGGTGAAAAGAATTGTGTCAGCCAGCTGAAGCTCAAATGTAAGTTACTGTGTGCAGAGGAGTTTTATTTTAAACCACCTTTAGTGCGTGATACTTTATCAGCTGAATCAGAGAAGTCCCTTTAAAAGCAACAGCCTTTAAAATGCATATGCAGGTATTTACTTCAGAGATTCAAAAAAATGTGCAAGTCAAACTTTATATGGGTGCTTAAAGCCTTCAATATGGGACCTGAAATGCTGTTGCAGTATGCTGCCTTGCACCAGGACAGCCCCCCAAAACAGCAGTGATTTTGTAATGCTACCTGTTAAAGCTAAATTCTTGCTAAACTAGCAGAGATAATGGTTTATTTGTGCCTTCTTTAAGTATGTGTTTACTTTCGGTTTTAATCTCATAGTGGGTGTGTAGTTCCTAGCACACTGACAGAGAAGGACCTGATGTACCAAGTATCTCCAGGAACTCTGGAATTATTATGAGCTGTAACATTTACACCTGTGTGTGTGGAATGGCTCAGATGGTACTGAGTGAGTCATACTTAGGCCAACCAGTGCCCTGCTGCAGAGTGTAGTGGACCTGAGAGTGAACCTCAATTCCAAAATCTGCATTAAAATTTATATATTTAACTTTGGGCTTCTATTAAAGTGAGTACTTCCTTTGTACAAGCATACTTTGAAACACAGTATGAGTTCTGTATTACCGGGATTAGATTTTGGAAGGTAAAATCAACTTTATTTAAAAACATACACAGTATGTAAACTGAATAAGTAACTCAATTTTAGTGCCCTGTATGAGATTCCCTGCATTCCCCTAATGCTTTCCTCTCCAGCCTCTGTCCTTAGAAACAAATAGACAGCAAAACCTGGGCAAGTGGTTAATTCCTTGAAGATGACATGGACTTGGAATCCAGTGAAATATTATTCTTCCTTTTCTATTTGGTTTTTGGTTTGGATTATTCCAGGATATTTATCCTTCTCTCCTGGAATAATTTTGCTTTTGGAATAATTTCAAACAACAAACATAGTACACCGTTTAGCTTACTGTGACCCACTGGCTTCCAGAATAACTACTGTTGATTTATTTCTCAACTTTTGGCTATGCTCTGCTGTTTTTTAACTCCTTTTGTGCTCATCAGATCTGGAATTTCTGCTGAGATATTTTTCTTAAGGACTTTTTATTTCTGATTTACTGTATGCTTCTCTAAGTAAAGGAAATGCTCTCATGGCTGTAAAGTAGTAGGAAGCCGCTGATGCTTTTTGAGAGCAGAACCACACACAGGAGACCCTTTTAATTTGCTTTGTAATTGAATGGTACATTTGTTGGCATCCAGATTTTTAGCTGTTGCGATTTCTCTTTTAAGATGATAAATCCTTCAGAGGTTGTGATGCATTCCTGTTAAAGACAACTTGGATGTTTTTCCCAAGCTCATAATAATAAACCTCCCGAGCAGAGAATTGCCAGATAATCTCCCTTAGAGTTCCGCGTAACCCTCCGGTAACCCTGCGCAAACTTCTCCCGGGATGTAATAGAAACTTGGCATGTTCTTCTGGCTGTCCCCAAGCTGGGCTGGTGCCTCTCGGAGCTGTGCCCTGCACTACTGCTGCGAGCTTGTTTTTGTCTTTGGACTGATGGGATCTTTCTTCTGGAGGCCGGGTTGTGCCAGCTTTATTCAGGCTGAGCAGTCCCACTGCACTCAGTGAAACTATTCATGGAGCGAGGTGAGCTTGAGGAACTGCTCAATGGGAGCTGGCTGGCACCGTCTGGTCCTTGGAAGCAGAGAGAGGAAAGTCTTTTCCTCCTTTTGTGAAAAGCAGAGAGCATGTGTAACTGAGAGGGGTGATGAACAGGAATGTGTCAAGAAGAAGTAGACATGGGAACGAAATGAATCTTTGATTCGTTATCATGGAACAGCAGCTAAGCTGGAGCCAAAAAATATTTCAGAGATTTAACATGAGATCTAAATTTTATTTTAGAGTTCATATTGCAATTTCGTTGCAATGACAAAAATGATTCAACTGAATAATTGAACTGAAGCTGATCATTATTCAGTTTTTCTTGGTGGTTTGATGGATGAACTGATATTGAAGTTTAAAAATCTCTCTCCTTTTGGCAAAAAGAGTCACTATTCTGCTCCAGAGTGCATACTTGAGAAGAACTGGATAATACAGTGTTTTTGCTACTGCTGCTGTGGGTGTAGGTGAACGTGGATATGGACACTTGAGTGAGTATCAATATACTGTACAAACCTTGAGAATATAAAGGAATACACAAGTACTTCTCCATATCTTCCTCTTTCTGTTTTTTGGTGGGGTTTTTTTTTGGGTTTTTTGGTGGGTTTTTTGTTGTTGGGGTTTTTTTTTTTTTTTTAGATTTGGGGAATAGTGCATTTCATTGAAACCATAAGTATTGCTGCACAGGTTTGTTTAAACCAAAGCAATTGCCTGTCCCCAGCCATTACTCATAGCAGTTAGAAAACTTCACAGGACTTAGTTTAGGCATCTCACAGTCCCTGGAGCTTAGATATAGTCCAGGACACACCATGTGGATAAACAAGAGGGTTGACACAGCTGTGCAGGAGCTGTGAGGAGGTTTTGGAGCAGGCAAGCAGGAACAGCTTTGGGTAATTGCCATTGCACCAGACCTTGCTCTTAAAATGCTGTCTGTCCCACACATAACACTGTCTTCCTTTCTGGACATTGGAGACTACCCAGGTCTGGGAGAGAGGAAAGCAAATCCTGTGTATTGGAGGTGTGGGGACAGCATTTTATTCCCTCTGCTCCTTTGGCCCGTGTAGAGGAGGGGGAACTTCCTGCAGGCAGCTGGGTTGCTCCAGCTGAAGCACACCCATGTGTCCCCCTTCTCCACACACACCTGGATCTGCACGTCCTGCCTGAAGCATGCACTGGAAACTCTGCCAGGACACATGGTCCTTCCTGGTCCCTGGGAGTGTCATCCATATTGGACTGCACTGTCCTTATAAACAGTCTCTGCTCATGGCAGTAAAAGTACTTGTGAAAAATGAAGTGCGCGTGCTGGAGGAAGAACCACTGGTGTGGATCAGAGAGCTGTGATTCCCAGCCTCCATGAGGACACATGCCTCAAAACAGTTCTCTAATTGAAAATTAATTCTCAGAACAACTTCAAGGTTTTTTTTAAGCTACTACTCAAGTAAAAGGAATAATCACTTTCTGTAGCACCAGCTAAATAATTGAATGCAGATCTTTGCAGAATATTATCTGTCCAAGGACAGTAGTTGCATAATTATTTCATATGATATAAATATTTAGAGATTACTTTTCCCTTAGCAATTAAATCAATAGATTGGACTTAAAATGAAAACTGAAATTAAAATGCTTTATTTTTAAAAAAACTTAGTATTTTTGGGTCTGCACTGTAAATTGAAACATAAAAAAAGCCTTTTAAATTTTGATAAAATCAATCATTTTTGCTTGCTCTTATAGGTTGTAAAAGTTGAAGTCTGAAAACATGGGCATGGGCAAGGAGACTGAGAACTGAATGGCCAAAGTCATGTAAGTAAGAGTTGACCTGAATGCTGAAATTCTTAAAAAAAAAAAAAAAAAAACCAGTCAAATATGAAGTTCTACATCAAAACTGTATATGTTCTCTTAACACTGTAGCTTGTGAGGCTAGCCCAGAAAGCCTTTCTCTGAGGAGATGTCATCACAGCACAGGGGTGAATGACTAATCCATCCCTGCCAAAAGTGTCTCCTGGAGATTACAGGTCATGTGTGCTGCCTGGTTGCCTCGTGAGCTACATTGTACATAAAAAATGGATACTCAACAGCACTGGTACCATAATTTTATAAAATTTTCATTATTTAGACGTTTCTCTTTTTCTAAGGCATTTTATGTGCATTGCAAGTATTTAGAATGAAAATATGCTTTTGAAAGTGGTTTTTTTAATGTTAAAAAGATGTTTTTAAATATGCTTTTAAATCAACCTTCCATGTCCCATAAAAAGGTGAGATCTCTGCATTCTCTTTCCTTTCCAGCTGCTCGCTGCAGTCTTGCCACATTGTTGTGGCCGGGAGGTTTTTATCCTATAACTAAACTTATTGTGCCTAATCTTTACAAAAAGTGTGAGAGCGATTCCCTGTATCTCCCCCCGGAAGGTGCTCCCTGCGGATGCCTGGCAGCAGACCAGAGCTACTTTCCCTTGTCCAGGGAAAAACAGAACAAAGAGGGGTAGAAGTGGTGGTGCCTGAGCAGGATCAGATCCTGCCCGGCCTCTTGTGGCTGTGGCTGCTGTGGCTGCTTTGGGAGGATTCCGGAAAGCACAAAAAGCTGAGCACAACAAAAGGCTGAGAAATGGGGTAGCCAAAGTGATTACAGTGATTCTTGACTTGCGGATCTCTAAATGTTTTCTATCATGTGCTTGGCTTCACCCCTCCGCATTGTCTTCCCTGCAGCAGCGCCACGTCCCAGCTGATCCCTCCTTTCTGTCACTAAAATGAGCAGCCGTGCAATTATGAATATTAAAACTCACCCACTAACACTGCAGTGAGGTGGGGTCCAAGCAGCTCCTACCTCCCAGCCTGCTGTGCCACCCTGCCAGCAGATTCGGGAAGGCGACACCACACTGGTTTATCCTGGTTTTCTTCCCAACCCTGACAGCTGGTTATAACTGGTTGAGCGATGGCTGGAGTTCAGCACAATTCAGATGTCTCAGACAGTCTATATAAACATCGTTCCTTACTTAGAGGTCCTGTTGGAAGCTGTGTTTGTTGGACACTTAGTGAATTACAGGCTTTAGAAACTACCTGGCAGTGCCTTGAACCAGACGCAAAACTTCCACTAATGCAACCTTTAGAGTTTTAAGTAGGTACTTGGCTGCTGTTAAGGGACTTTCTGAAAAAAAATCTGACTCTGGACCAGCATCACCATTTGTTTCATCTTGACTTGGAGTGGTTAAATAGGAATTTGCAAAGGAAATGAATGAGGGGACCAGCTTCTTTCATTTAAAAGGCTTGTCTGAGTAGAACCAAGCAACAAAGGAATTCTGTGTAAGGTTTGCAATTTCTGTCGCTCTTGTCTAACCAGATTTAAATCGTCAAAAATAAAACAAACAAACAACCCCCCCAAACCAACATGAGAGAGTGCAAGCGATTTAGACTGTGTGCATTACAAGTGATACAGAATATGCATTTATGATTCAAAATTTTAAACAGCTGAGAAATAAATATGCAAAGTAGATTGTTCTGTTTGCAGATGGTAATCCTGCCGCACTGATTTTGCTCAGCTGTCTGATTTTTCAATGTCTGCATTCCTGGTTCCTGGGATTCCTGATTAAGAAATAAAATATGAGTCACGGTGCATGGTTACCTTCTGCGCATCTGAAAGGCTAACTCAGTGACTGAAAACAGATTATTAGAGGCTGATCTTGCCCTGCTGAATTCGATGCAATGTCAGGGGATTGGGAAAAAAAATCTCTTCTCTGCTCTGCCTTTCATTTTTACAGCTGTAGGATAAACGTTCCTGCCAGTTCTTGTAGATCGGCTTGCAGGAGATCGTCTGCCCGGCCCTCTCTGCCGGGGGTCTCTGGGTGGGGATGGCCGGCGGGCAGCCTGCTGCTCGGCAAGGTGAGGCACATCCCCTTCCCTCCCTCTCTCGAGGATGACTCAGTCGGTTATTAAAGATTTCCAGCTTCCAGCTAAAAATGGCATCAGCAGCGGTGCCCCAGAGGGAAGAAGGGGAGACGTGAGAAATGGGTTTTGTTCCTGTCTCTGAGTGCTAACACACACACACGCACTCACACACACACTCACACACTCATGTAGCTGATGTGGAGCTCATCTGGGAAAAGTTTATTTTGCAATAAGAGGGTTTAGTATTCTGCTAAAGGCTTTTGCAAAGACTGGATTCAATTTTCGGAGCCTGTTGCCAATATTTGTGAGTCATTTCCTTGGAATCCTACCTTTGGTGTTTATTTCCCTTAGAAGGAAACTTGTAAAAGAATAATAATAGCTCTCATTCTTCGTGGAAAGTAGCACACAGCAAAGTGGGAGACAACTCAGTCTTTGTTCCAAAACACTTTTGTGTTTGTTTTGTTTACTTTCTTCAGCAGACAAAAAGTGAAGAATGCAATATAATTAACTCCATAAACCATCTCATTTACGGTGCCATGACACGCATGTGCTGTGCACCGGAGTGAAAGTTAAGTGGGGAAGCGGTTTTAATTGGTACCTCTCTTCCAGAGCAAGTGATGAGAACTGCCTAGTGAGTTGGGAAGTCTCCTTATGTAACAGCAGGGCTTTGCTTTTTCTCAGCCCTGCTTGACTACCGGGACTCCTTTTTCTCTCTGACTTCAGACCCAATAATAGCACTGAGGACTTATTCAGTGTTAAAAGCTCTTACAAAGGTTAACTAATCAGAAATCCTGTCAGTTACAGTTTGCAGTGAGAGGAACACTTTTTGCCCTCAGGATGCTGAAGCGTTTTGCAAACTAAACCCCCACTGAGCTAAGTGGATCCTGGACAGAGCTTTTTATGTCGAGCAGGGCCACGCAGCCACCAGTGGGGTGGAGACAGAGCATATGAGACATTTTGGCTAAGAACACTGGAAAAAATATTTATGCTTACTGAAATGAATACCACGGGGCTTTATTGTTCTCCCAGACTGGGCAGGCAAAGCAGCCTTTGGGATATGGCTGCAGTAAATGTGATGGCACCTTTTCTCACATCTGCCAGAGCCCTGTGGCTAAATAAATTGCAATTTTGCTTGAATTTCCATATATTTGCATAAATTCTAGGGCAAACTTTAACTGTTAGAACCAGCATTTAAGAGTTCATTGCATGTTGGCTACCAAGTGTTCTGATAGGTGACAAATGCCCACAAAGAAATAAGAGAGGAAACATCTTTTCTGTCAGTAGAGAAACTTTCTCTAGTTCTGCTTCATAGAAACAGGAGAAAACATAGAAGGAGGAGAAAGCAAAAAAGTTTCAAGAATTGAAATGGACATTTTCTTTTAAATCTTTTTTTTCACTGAAACCCAGGGGGACTCTGACATTATTGGTCCAGAGTATCTCCATAAAGTCTTTCCGGGAACAATTCAACTGAAAAGTATGTAAAGAAAAAAAAATAGCATGTGGAAATTAAAAAAGTGAGAGAAATGCTTGCTCTGAATGTTGTCTTGAGAAAGAGACACTTGAGCATCTGGAGCTGTATAATCTAAATTAGGGTGGAAGTTAAGTGAAGATACCTTTGAAAAACTTCCATGGAAAGGCTGTATCTTGACACAGAAATCAATTTCTGATTTCGAATTAATTCCTTTTCCACCAAACAGTAAGTCTGACTCCAGAAAAAGAAGGGGGAGGAAAAAAAGAAAGCAAAAGAAAAAAACCCAGCGGATTCCTTGAAATTCCCTGAAGTAAGGGCCAAGAAATACAGGGAAAACCACTAGACTTGGCAGGTCTTTAGTTTATCTATACCTCCAAAGGATTAAAAGCTGAATTGACCCTGTTGGCACACAGACCTGTTGTTTTACCAGTCTAGTTATTTCAGCCAGCCTTAACCCTTTCATTTCGTCCGTGGATCCTGCATTTGTTAGATGGTGTGATGTGCATTTCTGGTAGAGATATAGCTGAAGAAACAGAAAATCGTGGTTGCCTGGGGCCCACAGCCTCTCGCTGCACCTGTCCTCGTTCCCCTCTTCCCCTGCTGCCTCCCTGATGACTCTGGCTTGTGGTCAGCATCTCCCTCACCACAGACCAGGGCTGGCTCTGTACTGGCACAATGCAGTTCTTCTCAGCTATCTTATACCAGTAAGAGAAGGAAGAAGTCTCCCTGTCTGCTCCCAACCTGGGCTGTCTTTTGGAAGTCCAATTTTCAATTTAAATCCATCATGGCCAAATCTAGAGGCTTTTCCACTTGCAGCCTTGCTGCTCAGCTTGCCTCCAGAGCCCTGAGTGCGGGGATTGTCTCTGATCCTTTGCTTTCATTTCCTGTCGCTGGGCTGCCCCAGTGTGCTGTGATTAGGTGTCCCCCAAGCGTTTCCACTGCTTCATTCATGACATTACTCCAACCCCATGCATATCTATCCAAACAATAAACATTTTCATCAAGGCCCTCATTATCTCCCATCTCTGTTTGTAACTTCCTCCTCCTTGAACCTGTGACATATCAGCCAGTTTGATCTATTTAAACACAAGCTCCCAACATCCTCTTCCCTGTCTGCTGCTGTGGTCAGAGCCAAGCCACCTCCTGCCTGTCCTCCTTTTTGCCTCCATCTAGCCTTTTATTTTCCCATGTGATGTTGCCACAGATCTGCCATAGCTGTCATCACTCCACCATTGTCTCTACATCATGGCTCTGCTCTCTTTGCCAGTGATGCTGGCGTCCTCATGCCTTTATCTGCTGCTCCCAGGGGAGCCTTTATGCCCTTTTCCTTGATGGTCTTGTCCACAGGATGCCCTGCCTCCCTCAGCTAAGTTGGCAACACCAAACTTTGTTGCATCAATCAGAAAGAGTAGATAGTTTACAATGAGGTTAGTCTGGAATAGTTTACAGGTGATACAGTCGAGGGGGTTGTTTTTAAGGGAGGTACATCAGCCTGGGTATGTGGTTGTGCCTTTCCCCTTCCTCTCACCAGCTGTCATTGCTTCCTTAGATGGTGGGTCTGCACAGCCTGCATGCAGTGGGATTCCTGATTGCTTCTGCATTGTAAATTTTCTGTAACGCCAGAAAGGTAACAGCTACCAAAACGATGGCAATTTTGTTTTCTAAGCACTGCAATCCAGATGTCAACAATGGTAGAGCACAGCTAAGAAATGCTATTCTCTCCTCAAGTCACGTTGTTATGCAATGGAAACTCTCTGTGCTGTATGATGAAGACTGAACCTGCTGCAGTACTTGGGTGCAAACCCAGGGGTTAAACAAGGAATAGCCATCTTAAGCCTATTCCCTTGTTTTTATTGGTCTTGGTGAGATGCAGCTTAATAGTCATGAGCATTTTATATTTAAGTTTGGGTTTTTAGAAGCATTCTGGAACTGCATAAAAAGCCTCTTTCTCTGACATCGCATCAGGCTTGTTATAATGTGAATGGCATCATTACAGTTCTCTCATTAACATCATAATGGCTCTGGAGGAATAGGGAGTGAAAACCCCAGCAAATGGAGTAGCGTGGCAATGTATAGTAGTCTTACTGTGTGAAAATGCATACGGAAAAAGTTTGACATTTTAACCTTCGGGCTGCTGTAGATGCCTCGGGGTGTCCTCACACTGAATGCATTTGGCTGACAAAATGGAAAAATTGTGGTAGCCTAAGGATGGAGGGCTGGGTTCAATAAAAAGCTGTGCCTGGCTTCCATGCCACTGAAGCCCACACAAGGCTCCCAAATGGATTTTTCAAAATTGAATCCAGCCCTAAGTGTCAACCTTTTCCTGTAATTTTGTATAGTAAATGTATTGTATGCTCAAATATACATCTTTCATCCTTTATTTCCAGAGGCGCTAATGGAAATGTAACAATGTGTGTGCTGTTCAGCAAAGTCTGATTGAAACCAACGGGATTTTGGATGAAATCCCTCCATTGCATAAGATAATGTAATATAAATGGGTTGGGCTTACGGCTGTAGGACGATGAGATCTGGTTCTATTTCTGGCACTGACACTGATTTGCTGTGTGACTTCTGGCAAGATACTCAGGAATGGATTTTGCCACCCTTAATGGCTGGAAAAACAGTAGGCTGGCTCTTCAGGAGAAATGCCAGAGGTCCTCTCTGTGGAGCTGGGTTCGGTGGCACTTCCCCAGTAAAAACTGGCTTACAGTTCTGCTGTGTCCAACTTTACCTTCACGGAGGCTGACTTTTCCCATGTGCTGAGTGCTTGCAGCTCTCTTCCCACTCGTTTGCAGCCGCTGGAAATCAGTGCTTCTGAACATCCAAGGGGAACAAATAGCATGCCCAGAGTCACGAGCACTTTTACAAGCCTGGTTCTCAGCTTCTGTGTGCTGAAGCAATTCCTCGGCTACAAAATGGGACTTACTTTGTAGCTGAGAGCCACCTCTAAAGCTTTGTAACACATGCTGAGACCTACAAGTTTCGCTTGGGGCTGTGGTTTTCTGGTGATTGGTTTTACTTTTTTCCCCAGGGAAGCATATTATTTATGTCTTGTTTTTATACAGTTTGGAAACATGGAAAATGTGTATGGACAATAACTGTTTATGGAAGTGAACTGGCCTGCCTCTATTAATTTTGTATGTTGTAAACAGCAGAAGCAGTTAATTTACTTTTGTGGCTGTCCAGAGAACTCAGTTTTTCAAGATAAATTAGCAGCACTGTGCAGAAGGCATCCCAACGCTTCTTTCCTTCCTGCATGTTTCTGCTTGAGCTTAGGAATACCTATTTGTGATGAAATATGGTAAGAAAAAGATGCAGAGTTGAAATCTCCGATTCTCATTGAAAACCAAAAATTCACAAAGAGATGCCAAATTCATTACGAGGAAAGAAATCCTGACTTCCAGAAGCAGCAGTGAGTTTTCTTCCAACCTTTATTCTCTCACGACTAACACTGAGTGTTGACATCCTGCCAATGTAAGAAGATTGATGTGCCCCTGTGAATGATTCCTTGGTGTGGATTAATGAGAAGAGTCCATTGCTGCTTTCTAACGATGGTGTTATCTTTTCAGGCACAAAATATATGACTTTTCAGCTGGTTCTTGGGCCACTTAGCCCTGCTGTTAGGTCAGCCGACTGACTCGTTTTGACCACTCCTTCCATGTGTTGGTACTCAGCTGGTAAGAAGAGGTGTGGGGAATAAATAATATATATTGTACATGTCAGGGATAATTTCCAGTGGGCCAGTCCAGTGGCTTGCCATTCCCTGTCGTTTCTTGGTCCAAGAAAAGCAAGATGGCATTAAGGTGCTACTGCAAGAAAATGACTGAGGGCTGCATGCAGTGCATTAGGAGTCAGTTGGCTCTGAGGAAAGTATTTAGGCATCTGTCAGTCCGACTGCAGTGAGGCTGGTGGCCTTTACTCTGGCAAACTGCTTGAGAACCTCAGCTGCCTGTCCCTGCAGCTCCCGTTTTTGCCCTGATGAGGAGGCAAGGCAGATCCATGCACGCAGGCATCCAAGACACAGACACTGCACGCTGGAAGCCGTTTCTTAATAAAGTAGCAGCCTTGTGCTAGGATTTAAGAAAACAACTGGCAGATGTGAACGATTTATTTTTCCTCCCTCTTCTGCTGCGGTTTATTTTTTCCTCTTGTTCGAGAGCGCTCAGCTGCTAACACAAACAATTGCTGAAATTCCACCTGCCCACCTGCAGCCCCTCCTTCCCGCCGCTTGCTTGGGCCGTCGTCTTCCTCGGGGAGGGCTGCGCCGAAGGGAAACTACATCCCGCTTTCTTAGAGAGAGGAGGAGGAAGGAGAGGGAGGGCTCGGGCCATGTCTGGGCGCATTGTTCCGCGCTCCTCTGCCAAGAAGTAGGTGACTATGAACTCATCCCTCGCCCCTCGCAGAAAGTTTGCCGCCTTCCCCCCCTGCTCCCCTCCCCTCCCGCCCGCTGGCGCCGCAGGAGGCAGCTCGCAGCCCGGCGCTGGCCCCGGAGTCCCC
>VZRN01003941.1:3051535-3083972 GCA_013397935.1 Dasyornis broadbenti
CGCAGGTGCGCGGGGGCCGCTGGGCGCCGTCGCGCTCGGCATCGGCGGAGCGGCGGAGGGGGAAAGTTGTCCGGCAGCCGAGCGCCCTGCGGCGGCCCCGGCTCCCCGCGCCGCCGCTCACACCGGCCCCGGGCCGTGCGCTAGTCAGGGGAGGGCTTATTTTTGATCGCCGCGAATAGATGCGAAAATATGCGGCGGAGTTCTCCTGTAGCGCGAAGGGAAATGAAAAGTATTTTGTTTGGAGAACCTCCGGCAAACCGCATGTCATTTGTCATATCTGATTTATTACCCACAGGATCACATTACAGGGGAATTTCAAATCCTGTAACAACATCCAAGATCACATACTTTAAAAGGAAATATGTGGAAGAAGAGGATTTTCATCCACCACTCAGCAGCTGTACACATAAAGTATGTTTTCTAATAGTCATTCTTTTTACTCTGAGTTTCAGATGCTTAGTAACACTCGATTGACCCATTTCCAGAAGGCTGAAATACTCTGCTGAAATTAGGAGAATGATCCAGCTGTTTGCTCAGAAACAAACAGTTGTCACTTCTTCACATTTATTGTTGTATTGTCATCAGTTGCAAAAGAAGCAAAGGCGTTTCTGCATTTATAACAACTGTAAATGGAAATGCTGAGAATAACTTTTTTTTCAGATTATTTTATTCTTAGCTAGTTTATGTCATGCCTACAGAAACAGCTGTGTTAACAGCATTTGAACAACAGAAAGGAAGAACATAAGTAAAAGATTTCCCACTCATATGAAGCTTCTTTTCCAGGGGAAAAATAGTAAGAGGGATATACCCCACATGGGTTACAGATCCTCTAAAAAAACAGAATGACATGGAAAGCGAGTACAAGTTCCTTCAGTATTTAATCTTATTTCTTAAAAAGCCAGCAACTCCCAAAGAACAGATTAGTAAATGAAAGAATTTTTTTTTAAATGGAAGTTTTCAGGGAGAGATTAGAGCAAATGTTTCCCAGGCCAGTGAATACATAAATTAAAATCTGACTTTTTTTGACAGATTTGATGCTCCTCTTCATTATGGGCTCAGTCCCAAAAGGAGCTGAATGCCTATGGTGAAGTGCTTAAGGATAGCTCACACCTTGAGACACTGTCCTTACCTTGTTAAATTGTACCTGGCCCATGGAAGTCCAGCGCTGCCTACGTTCTCTTGGCAATGGTGAAGGGATTTCTGGGGAGGAGAAGCAAGCAGTACTGCCGAGCTTAGTTCCCAAGGACCTTAGAGTAGCTGAAGGAATTTTCAGCTACAAATAGCGTTGTCTGGAAATAAGTACCTGGACCAGGAAGGTGAAAAACTGTCCTGCTATTAATGTCAGAAGGTATCCAGTCTGCTGCCAGAGCAGTGAATAAACAGCACCAAGGGTGTTGAAGAATGTGCTCTGGTTAGTTAGCGTGTCTCACACATTGCACATCACTCTCCCAATTTTCGGCCAGTTTTTTTTTTTTTTTTTCTATTTTTATAAGATTGTTGGATTTTTGTGTCAGTGATTGATTTTCTTCCAAAGAGGGGGAGGAGGAATAGTTACTTAGCCTTTTCTTACAGCAATAAAAAGCGGTTGTAGAGGCACTGGTAAGCTAGACCCAGCCATCGTTTTGTGCTGCTGTTTTGTAGAGGTGTATCATGTCAGAAACCCTGGGTCACTGATTTCTTTTGTTCAGCCCGAATACATTTTCTGCTTTGCAGCACTGATCTCTGGCAGAGGGAGGATACCCACCAAGTTTCCTTGAATTTCTTACATGTTTATACCTCTGCCGCCCAGTAAAGAGTTATGTTCTGAGATTACTTGTCCTACAGAGGGTATGATGGTAGGGCCTGGAGCCTCTCTCCAGAGGGCTGCTGGCAAACACATAGAAGAAAGCCTCTGACAACTTGTTCCTACTGGTGTCCCTCCAGGACATATCTCCAGGAGAATCCCAGTTCAAGGCATACTGGTTTGCTCCAGATTTTTATGGCTTCTCTGACTGTTGCTGCAGCAGGTATAAAGGACTCAAATGAACCTATAGGCTGAATATAATTTAAAATGAGTCATTTATTATAGAAAATTACTTTCTCTAACAAAGAGCTTCAGCTGAGAACTCGTATGAAATGATGGCCAATTTTTGTTTTTATGAGGCACTGTGCTGCTTCTAAGCCTCGCAGACATGACCAGGCTGTGGAAAGAGCTAGAGGGCTGAGCAGAGCTGAATGGATGTGAAAAGCAGCTGTGCTTTAAGCTCTTTCAGTCCTCCTAGCTACGACTTCCACTCTGCAAAAATGCTGTAACCATGTGGGAAAGGGAAGAATGATCAAGCCACAGATGGGGGGATTTAGAGCAGTCTCTCTTTGTGCTGTGCTGCTCTCCTCCTACACAAACCAAATTCTTACTAAAAATGAAAACTAGTTAATAGTGCGTACAGTAGCATACGTTGCCCCCTCTTTTATTTTGATTCCCAGGGTAGCGATTACAGTGCAGAATCCGGGGCCTCCCATGGGCAGTAACCTGCTCATGCTGCCAGTGCTGAGAAAGGGAGTCCTGGAAGGACCATGGAAGGAAGAACAAATCTGTGGGCATCGAGCCAGGGTTTCTGCAAATCCCTATCCTCTCTTCGTTTCCTGACCTTGTCCCTGCCTATCTGCATTCCCACCGGTCCAGTAGAGCACAGGGTGTAGTAGGCAGGCCAACAGCTGCTCTCCAGATGCTGGGATGCTTTGAAATGGGTTTCTCCCTGCCTCCCTCCCTGCATGCACTTCTGTGCACAAGAGCAGTGTAAGAGCCTGGCAAATGGAGACCTCCTTGCTGGAGGCCTCTTCTACTGGCAGCAGATGAAATGCTCCAACACTTGCTGCGTGAGAGGCGATGGCTGCTGGCTGCCTCTTGCACTGCAGGAAGGACCCTTGCTTGGCTTCAGAGCTTTGTAGAAGCCCCGCAGGGGATGATGGAATTGAGTCCGTTTGCAACAAAAAGCCCCCCTAGCCATCAGTGGAGCAAAACTGCACCACAATTTTATGTTCTAATCCCAAATGTAGTTAAAGGGCCAGATGTGTGCATCTGGATTTCCCTCTCCCATCCTGGATTTATGCCCTGCAATTGCCTCTGTGGTGTAACACTCGGCTACTTACCTCCTAAGCTCAGCTGCTTACCTCCTAAACATGGGGGAATGCTGTGGCCAAGAAAAAGCAGGTCCCCAGTTACATGGGTGTGCAAAATGAAAAGCCTGTTTTAGATGCCTCAGAAAAAGAACAGAAAAGTAGTGACACAGAGGGAATACTTTGCTTCATTTTCTTTCTCCTTGTCTAGAACAAAACTGGTTGCCTTCAGTTCCATATCTTGTGGTTTTTTTCATTTTCAGACAATCTCTGTGTTTGAGGAGCGAGCCCATATTCTTTACATGTCTTTGGAAAAGCTGAAATTCATTGATGATCCTGAAGTCTACCTGCGGAGATCCGTCCTCATCAACAACCTAATGAAGAGAATCCATGGAGAGATCATCATGCAGAACAACTGGTGTTTCTCTGCCTGCTCCTTCAGTGACACCTCCCCGCAAGAGTGGTTTGTGCCTCAGGACTGTCCATACAGAAAACGCCTTCGGATGGCAAAGGAGGAGTACGAGAAGCTCCACATGTGCTGCTTCTATCAAGAATGCGGCAGTCACTATTTAAATCTACCCTACTCTGTTAATGCTAGTACAGAAAGTAATTCCTCTTCTTCCTCCTCCTCCTCTTCCTCCTCCTCCTCCCCTCCCATTTCTTTGCCAAGCTGTTCCCAGCAGGTGGATTATGAAGTTGGCAGCGCACCTTCTTACAGAAGTGATGACCAGATACCTGCTAATGAAATATTCATCACTAATGGCAGGTCTCACAGTAATCAGGAAAAAGCAAAATTTAATGATGAGAAAGGAGGTAATGAACCTGAGCGAGAGAGCATCGTCCTAAACTGTGAACCTGTCAGAGGCACCCATGCTCTCAAATGTAAAGGCAAATTTTATGACTATTTTGAGACTGGATGTAATGACAAGAGCAACGTAAGCGAATCTTGGAAAAAATCCTTAAGGAAAAAGGAATCTTTACCAAGTAACAAAATCTGCTGCAACAAAGGAAGTAAGATATGAGGCATCTTTCTCGCTCTGTTGAAGCATGCACAGCATGTTCTTTCTCTATCAAATTTTTATTTTGAATGGATTTTTTTATAGTTTTCTACGAATGGTACAATCATGCCACAAACATGACGTGTAGACCTAAAAGACTGGAGAGCAGATTGCGTGAAGTGTCTCTGCCATCCGCATCAGCGGCTGTTTATAAATGTGGAGACTTCAGAAAGAACACAGTTGCATTACTGCTGAGCACTGTAGTCTCTGCAGCAATGGTGGAGCTTTCGTTGCTGAAAATGCCAATCAGCCAGATGGGGAAAACATATCGTTTTGCATATCCCCGCCCCCAAGAAGTCTGCCATTAATTAAGAAGAACCTCCATTATGTTTACCAAGGAATTAGAAGTCTGGTAAACAAATTGATGCTACCAGCAAGGATGATATGCTCCTTGTAACTCAGTATTCGTTCTGACAAAGGACTGTCTTCATGGATTGGGAATAAACCATCCTTATGTTTTGTACTGATACTCTTGAATTCCTGTATTCAGCATCTTGTTCAACTGACAAAATAGGACATAGCATAAAGAAATAACCTGTTCATGGAATCTTAATCAGAATCAAACATGCAGCTCAAGTACTTGCATGTTTTCACCTCGGCTGTAATAACTAATGAGGCTTGTTGTTATACAGGGCAGGTTTTTTTTGGTGCCTTACTTTTTGTCTTAATTTTTGCCAGCGTGAAAATTAAGTATGAATCTGATAAAGCAGGGATTTAACCTAAACAGAGATTTAAAAAGAAACCCACAGGGTGGATCAATATTATTAGAAACCTTTAACCTTTGAAGTACTGAGTTCAACTTCCTATTCAAACATCTCTGTTCTTCCTTTTGATGCTCAATTGCTTTTTGATTTGCCATCCTTAGGAAGGGATTTAAGAAACAATAGAGAGATGTCTCTTGTAAACAAGCATTCGATGCTTGAGTGTTTCTATGGCAACTGTCTGTTGCTGGGGCTCTTTTTTTTTCTTCTTCGTATAATGAAGTTCATGAACCAGTGGCATGTTTTATACTTTATTCTGTTTCACATAATTTCTCTCTTTTAGATTGCAAAAGCATGCAGGAGTTTTCTATGACTTTTGCCGTTGATTTAAGAAAAGACAAGAAGGCAAAAAGCACAATGTTAATTAATAATGTGGCGATAAACACAGTTTTATCTGAATGAATGTAAAGGGTTTAATTTTAAGAAAAGAACATTTTGGAGAAATGAGCTGAGATTTCAGTGGCTGAGGACAACATTTAGTCATCCCTAGGTAGATCGATTGCAAGTGTGCTGTGTAAAATGCCCAGAAGACATTGGTTGGGGTTGGACCAAGAGTGAGTCCACCAAATTAATTAGTTCCCACAGTCCCCATAACAACTGGCAGGGTATGCTCAGCAAAACAGCCACATCCAGGCCACAGCTGACTCATAAAGAGCTGCCTGTTCCCACAGCATTTTGCACTCAAGCGACATCTCCTCTTGCTTCTTGCCCAAAGGGTGAAGATCACCTCTGTGCTGAGGGACAGCCAGCTTGATGCAGAGCATGAGGGTCCCCAGGGGGACACAACCCCAGGCTTGGCACTGGAGTCAGACAGGTCTCTGGGTCTGAGACCTCGTGCTTTGGATTTCATGGGTTCAGCTGGAGTCCTCGTGGGCCGTGGTTGTTTTGGGTAGCAAAAATTTGCAGGCTTTATGGTCTTTCTCAGAAAGCCCAGTGGTCACAGGAAAAAGCGTGACCCCACCCCCCCAGCCAAGGTGACCACAAACACAGCAGGATATAAATCGATGATAACCTTTATGAAGTCAGCTGAGTTTAAACTGGTAAGTTTGTAAGGGTTATCATTGTGAAAAGTGACAAATAAAGAAAGTACAAGTCCCACCTGATTTCTCCAAGACAGAAGCTTTTTTATTAATAATAATAATATTAAATATAGATCTCATTCATACAGTGTATGAGTAGGATCATCATTTAGACATTTGTCCACAAGGACCAATTTTTTTAAAAACCTGATTTTTCTTGTGTTATATCCAGATAGTCTAGTAATGTCTGCTCTTTTCCAATATTTGATAAACGCTTGATGTTTTAAGCTTAAATATTAGATGCTTGTATACTGATGTGTTGTTGCAGTAAAGTGAAATTTCCTTGATATATATTTATTAAAATGACCAAAATTCATTTTAATTTTACATCTCCAATGGCTACTGGGTGCTTTCCCCCATGTTTCCCTCCCTCACCCAAGAAAATGCCATTTAATCAAACTGCTCCCTGCTCAAGAGTTTGCACAGCAGTTGAGTCTGAATCTCGGGCTGGGTTTCAGGGGCATTTAGGACAGTCTGAAGGTGCACTGAGAAGCAACAGATTCTCTGTAGACTTGCACGTACAGCCAAGGAAAACATCTGGCCAAATGCTGCCCAAACCACAAATCAGCTAACACTTTTGGGGGGGGCTGAAAGCTTTTTGACCCTAAAGGGCTTCTTGGTCTTCCAGAACAAGCCCGCACACATAACCTATCGCAGAGGCTTCTCAGTTGAATTTGCTCAAGCTGAAAGTGATGGATCAGCAGAACTTTGTCTACTCTGGCCTCTCTAATGGTTTCTTTAGTTCCAGGGCCATCTGGAAATTAACCTGTTACAGCTCTGGACAGTCTTATTGTCATCAGGGTCTGCAAAGGAGGAATGTCATCCAACAAAAGCTGGCCTATGGATAAGTGGGTTTTTGTGCCTTTCACTGGACCTTGTCTCACAGAAAAATAGCAAATACTGAAAGTAGATGTATTGGACTCAGGAGTCCACTGAGTTATCCTGTTTGCCTCAGAAGAGACAGAGGTATTCCATGTTCGAAAAGGGAGGTGGAAACACCCTTGTCGCATTGCCAGAAATGCAATAGACCTTGATAGGATTTCCAGCCTGGGCTAGACTGAATGGACTTCCTCGTTTAAATTCAGTTTGATTTATGGCATGTGAAGACTGTAAACCTGATAGGCCTTTTCCCCCTGCACACTCCAGTGCTAAGAACATCTTGCTAGTGTCAAAAGTTTTCAAGAAATAGTTCTTTTGCAAGATTATACTGATGCCTTTCACCCATAAGTCCCACACATTACTGCTAATTGAATGCTCCTGAATTTGATCCTGGCCTACCTGCCAGGAAGTACTGGACAGAAGGGCTTCTCTCTAGGAAGATTGTTTTTCCCTCTATTGTAGGACACTTTACTCCTAAAGTGTAAGACTATAAAGTACTGTGCCTTTCAGCACGTGCCAAACAGCAACAGAAAAAGATGTTTCTGTTGTCACATCAATTTTGCTGTCGCTAGGAAAAGAGGTGTCATTTTATCTTCAGGATCCAGGTAATACATTTCCCTTGGAAATGCACAGTTCATTTGAGTCGAAAAAATCATGTTCCTTTTTCAAAGCACGTGGCATAGTATCATTGTGCTTCATCTAAACTCACTACTTCTGTTAAAATTTTACTATTTTTACTGTATTAGCTAATCTGTTGAAACAGCTTAACATGGTTACTTAAGCATCCTCAGTACCCAGACAGCCTCAGCTGGCAGTGATGTGCAGTGCCAGCAGAGCAGCTGGTTCCACAGGGAAAACAGACACAGCCTGAGCTGCAGAAATGAAGTGCTTCTTTCAGTCCTGAAGGTGTTACGCCCCTAAGCAAAGTTGTGGTAGAGACGTTTTTCACATTTCGTCTTCCTGCATGCCCTCCATCCTCCTTTTACACCCCTCATCTACCATCTGTCCTTTTGTGTCCTTGTGATGACCATGACACGCTGCCAGGGTGGTACAGGGGTGCCACCAGCCTTCGGGTTTGTGCAGGGGAAGCAGGGAGCTGGTTCAGTGCCACAGCATGAGCTAAAGGGGAATTTAAACAAAGTAACCAGGGTGCAGTGTATCTTGGCTGTTCTGTGGTCCCTCTGGAGGCTTGTGCCAGTTGTGACCCCCCACACCTGAATGGCTTTTCCTGCTGCTGGTAGCTCAGATTGCCACTATAGAGTGATCTGGAGATCAGAGAGCTACGGCTGAAGCACAGACGTGAAGGTGATTGCTAGCCTGCATTTGACTCGTGTCCTTTCATTGCCTTCTTGAGCTAAAGGTGTAGCCAGAGCTGTAGGAAATGCAATGACTGCTTACTCATGCCAGGAACCTTGACAAAAGAAGTTTCTAAAGTTTTATCGCAAAAAACTCCAAACAAACCAATCAGTCAAATCAGGGAAAGGTTTAAACTGCTGTGAGGTAAAGGATTTCATCTGGTGTTTTATTCAGTGAATATAACTCTCACATGGAGGCCTCCCAAAGGGACCTGACCTTTTACATTGTCCATCCCTTGCTTTGCAACCTCTGAGACAGGGGCTGCCCTCGCTTTCTGGAGGTCACCATTTGGGCTCCTCAGTACCGGTATGAGCTTTTCCACAGCTGCATGAAGCACCCCAGAGGCTTTTCCTGGCAGGGTGTGCAGAATCTGCTAAAATATCGTAGTCAGGGAAGCGTTGCAAAGGATCCGGCTGGAAATGTTAGGAGATGCGAATCTTCCACAAGGCATCCCATGTAACAGCCAAGCTGCTCAGTCACGACTACTTGGAATACACAGTAATTTCCTGTGTTTTTTCAATCTCACTTAAACTTCTCTGACAGATGGGGAAAGATGACTAAACCAAGGGAGTTTACAAAAGTTCGTCTTGTGGTGTTTGCAAACTGTCTCTGTGAGGTCCATTTTCTCTAATGTAAACACAGCCGTGGCCGGGTGCCGAGTTCCTTTGCAGCAGCTAATCCTGCTCAGCTTAAGGCTGCTAAGAGAAGGAGTACCCGGCTAGCTGGTCCACTCTGGGGGCTGAGCATGACCGAGCCCTGGGGATGAAGGGTGTTAGGGGGAGACCTTCACTTTCTGGGCTTTACATAGCCTGAAGCAAAGCAGCTGCGGCTCTAGGACCAGACCAAATTTGCTATGCTGGGTCAGAGGCTTTCCAAGGAGCCTTGGGTCAGGTGTGCAAGGTTAGATAAAACTCCAGGGGAGTAATCATGTGAAAGCAACTGCTTTTAGGGCTGTAGTTGGCCTATTGTTGCTCTCTCTAGTCTTTAAATCACTGCAAGGGAGGGAGTACACTGTGGGGGAAATGGAATTTCAATTTTTTGGCTTTGCAAGAGTGGTGTGGAATATGCAAAGCTTTTTCACCAGCTCCAGTTGAAAGGCCAGGTAGGCTAATGTTTTAATTTCTTTTATTGCTCAAGTTCCCCCTGCTGAGGAATGCCGGGAGTGTGAGGAGGAGTCACAGATGAGTGGTCAGTTTACACTCAGAAGTATGCATGAGCAGAAAACCCCAAACTTCAACAAAATACCCAAAGCAGGGAGATCCTGAATTTGAAAAGTAACTCATCTTCTATAGCTAGTAATTCTTCTCAATTAATCCAGCATCATTCTCCAGTTTACTGTGGAGAGCATTTAATCTGTCATACTGGGATTGCAGAAAGATGATAAATGTTTTGTGTGCTCAAGGCCAGTCCATTTACTGCTACCTCCTGCAGTGGTGGAATACCCCATCAGGCTCATCTTTCTTTATAGTGGTCTGTGTCTGCCTCCTGAAACAGCTAGAGGCTCAGGCCCTTGCGGAGGAGGGTGATAGTCTGTCAGTAGCTGGTGGTCTTGTCTCCTCCATGATACTGGCCTGTAGTTGTCACGGCTGCACATTCTCAGCAAGCTCAGAGGGACCCCACAACATCCCTTCTACCATCCCCTTTCTGCCTTTTATTTCTAATGCAGTATTTTCACTTATGAACTGTGACTGGTGTCAATGCTCTCTAGCAGTTTGCTGGCTGATATTTCAGAAACTTTTTGCAGCTCGGTGATGGGCAATGAGACCCTCAGCTGGCATGAGATGATGCTGTGCCACTGATTTTTGCAGTTATTGTCCCTGGTCCTATAAGCTGACCACCCACACCTTTGGTTATTGTTGGTTTTGTCTTTTCCTCTTGCCTCATTTTCTTAATCAATACAAGTTTTGAACGACAATCCCTCTCTTCCACCCCACATTGTGTGGGACTGGCTAGTCTGTATTTACCTCTTTTTGTCAGGAAAAACCTCTCCCAGTGGGAGTTGGAGTTCAGCAGCAGATTGTTTTCAAATCCAGTTTTATTCTCCAACTCCAAAATGGTCTGTATCTCGGTGCATGTGTTCAATCTGTGCTCTATTCCTTCATGAATCCTAAAAACCTTTGTAATTTTTTCCCTGCTCCATCCATTGCTCTTTCAGGGCAAAATCCTCTGTACTTTGGTGTCTAAGCAAGTCGCACTAACCAGACACATCCTCTTAGTGATATGGCAGCCATGGGGCCATTTATTCCTTTGAATACAGTAATGTGTGTTTGGTTCAAAATGTAGTTGTCCTTTATCTTTTTTACAAACCATCAGACAGTGAACATAAATCTAAGTGTTGCTGCATTCTAAGTGTAATGTACTTTCAACATTGTTTTCTTCAAACTTATCTTCTGTGAGTCTCAACAAGCGTGCTCAAAGCCACTTACATTTCCCAATTTCTGTTAATATTGTAACTACCATTATCCTGAAAATAAAATTTGACTAATTTTTAAATCTTGAGCAGCCTACATTTTACCTGTGGAGGCAGAATATGTATTATTCCTTCTTTGACCACTTCCTCTGTGTGGCAGATTGGTTTCTGGTTTATCAGCAGACTAACCGGCATGATGACAAATCTCGTTTTGTCTTTGCTGTGAGAAGTAAGGCACTTAGTGTTACTGCAATCCTGTACCTCCATTGAAAGATCGTTCCGATATTGAAACTTTAAAATAACCTGTATAGGCATCACAGACATAAAAAGAATCTTAATACATGAGCAGAGCATAAGCTACTGTCAGATCATTTTCCTTATTCTGCATGCAGGCTGAGACAAGGATTTTCATTGTATGAATTTATCCACCCGTTGGAAGCGCCTGTTTGCTAATACTGAGGCTTAAAGATGACAGTGTAATGGCAACTTTTGAGGTATTTCACTAGTGGCCATTATAAATAAGGCATTCAGCTAACAAGCTTGTCCTCCATTCCCAGTGATCTTCTGAGCCTCTCAAGCTGCTAGTGGACCCCAGTAGTACCCTTCCAGCTGCCAAAGTGCATTTTTTCCCCTTTGAATATTTCCATGTGCTATCAATAAGATATATTTTTAGGCTCTAGAAACACAGGGACACAATAAATTGTCTTTTAACTGAATATCATCAGAAATAATGGAAAGGCAATGAGGCTGATAATTTTATTCCTTTAATTGTGAATATAGGAAACCTTTTTTAAAAATTACTATTATTTGGGAACTTAATTTAAATTATGCAACCCCAGAATTTTCTGGCTATCATGAATTTGTCACCCATGCACTAAAAATCCTTCATGATCACACAGCCCTACCCTGGTGGGTGCCAAGTTCAGAACCTCGGCAGAGCCTCTGAGGTTTGACTGGATGTTTTCCCACACT
Organism: Dasyornis broadbenti; assembly: GCA_013397935.1. NCBI lineage: Eukaryota > Metazoa > Chordata > Aves > Passeriformes > Dasyornithidae > Dasyornis > Dasyornis broadbenti. The sequence goes on from VZRN01003941.1 coordinate 3,063,147, forward strand.
GCCTCATATTTCCCCCGTGCTCAGAAGTGTTGAGAAGATGCATGTGGAGGGGGAAGGTACCTGAGAGAAAAATGTAAATCATGGCAACCTGACTGTCAAGAGGGTATCACTTTTTATTTCCTAGCTCATGTTCCCAGCAACAGCAGGGCTGCAATATTAAATTGTTTTGTTTTACCTCTCGGTTTGGTTTACAGGGGCCAGAATAGTGGCAGCCCCTTGAGCACAGAGGTTAGGGGACCTTGCAACTGAAAGCTTGCCTGGAGGTTTTGTTCCCTGTTGATAGGTCGGGCTGGCTCTCATTGCAGGAGCAGCTGGGAAGAAATAATTAGCATAACAAAGAGCTATATTATAGTATCGCATTGTGCGTTTGGAGCCTTCAGATACCTTCACACATTCAGTTACATGCTACATAAATCTGAATTCTGGGTAGAAATAGAAAAACACAAACCAAAAAGGGAGTAAATAGATCTCTCAACTTTTAAAGTGAAAACAATTTGACTACTCTAACTGCAAATGTAGAACCTCTCAATGTTTTGGGCATAGCCATGCTGTAAGTTTCATGGCTGTCGGTGTGGCTACTTGGAATGCATGGCCAAGGAGAACCGCTCTCCCCAGCTGGTGGGGAGGGAAGGTTCTGAGGGGGATGCAGTGTGAGTTCTTCCTGGCATACAGGAGCTGATGGACTGAGGTGGCAGTGACCCACGCAGCCCAGCAGCTGCTTTCTGCCCCTCTCAGTCCAGAGGTGGTGGGTTACCAAGGAGAAGGCTGGAGGTTGCAAGCACTTCGTGTTTCCCTCTGTTTTCACTGTTGGCAAACAGCAAAGCTGTGTTGTGGGACCACTGGCTATTTGTACAGATTTAGTTACACAAGAGGTTACAAACCCTGCAGAAAGCTCCTCTACCTGTCCAGGTGCCTCCCCTGAGAGCCCCCAGGTATGGTGCCCTCTCCTCCTGCCTTGCTCACAGCAAACCTGTCCCATGTGTCTATTCCTGCCCCACAGCAGAGGCTGAATGGAGCCTGCTACAGGCTGTGGCATTTGCAAAAGCTGTGGTCCCTTCCCTGGCTCATGTGAAATAAACTTACGTGCACCATGCCTGCCCAGCTGCCCACTCAGTGCAGCATATTTTTCTCTTCCCTTTTTTCTCCCCATTTTGACTGTTTTTTCTGCTGAGGAAAATTACCCGTCCTGGGAGTTAGAAGAAATGCAGAGAATGGAGTAAAAGCGAAAATTTCCCAGGGAAGGTTTTTCAGAGCTGATCCTCCCCTGGGTCCAATGTCTGTCAGACGTACTTGCAGAACGCAGCTGCATCATGCTGTCAGAAAAAGGGATTTAAAATCTAACCCGTATATGCAACTCTTTCTCTTGCTCCCTTGGATTGAGAATCCCTGGAAGGGTAGAAGAGTAAATCTCAGCTTAGGAGGGTGGCTCTGCCAGCCCTGCAAGCAGTCTGTATTGCAGCAGGAAGCAGAAAGCTCTATCATCCATAGTGGTGGTGATTTCTGCAAAACCTGAATGTACTTTACCCGGATATATGTATTAGGAACATCTCATCATGCAAGGAGATGCAAATTGAGCAAAGACCCTGGAAGATCCTAGTGCTCTGCCCCGGTTGTGCATGAGATAGAGAGGCTGTAGTGCCTCTAACTGAGGTAACTTGAGGGAAGAGCCAGAGGTAGGCTTTAAGGAAGGACAAGACCAGAACATTGCAATAGCACTTGATGGTTCTTACATGGCTGTGGTAGTTTAGGAAGCAAAAACTTTCAAACAGTTTCTAAGGACACAATATTTTTCAGGCTTTATGCTTCTGATAGTGATAATAAAATTTATCAGAGAAACAAATTTGTCAAAACTAAGGAGACTTTTTACATTTAAAACACACTGACATTATGTTGTGCTTGCTTCACCAGTAATGTCTAAAATAAGAGTTGTAGTTGAAAGAGATTCGTGAGAAAAAATTACACAGATCTATTCTTTTGTTTACTTTGTGCACTTGACAGCCCTGAACACAGTCAGGTTCTCTGCTTTGCCTGTACAGTCTGTCAGTCAGTTTTCTGACATTTGTTTGAGCCTTTACATAGCAGCAGAGAAGACAGAACTGGTTTTTATAAAGAAAATATGTCCATGGAAACACAAAGGGTGCCGATGGATTCAGCTGTAGGGAGTGTCATTGGGTGATGCTTTACATTCATCCATTTCAGGGGGGAAAAACTGAGCAGACTGTTGGCTTTGGGTTTTTGGTGGGGGGGGTTATTTTTTTTTATGGTGTTTATTGTTGTTTTGTTGGGTTTTTTTTTTACAGCAGAGACTGCTGCTTTACAGCTTGAGAGCATAAAACACCACACATAAGCACTGATGAAATTTGAAAAACCAAGAACCTCAGCTAAGCTCCTGGCAGGTCTGGGAGTGTGGAAGCCCACAGGGCTTTAGTCCTGTCACAGAGTACAGCCACAGACCCTGGCACAATCTTCTTTGTCCATGATAAATACGGTGTGTCCCACATGTGAAAAATCTCTTTCCTAAGCTCTGCAATGGTAGTTACTCTGAGACTTATAGTGGCACCACCAAGTCTGTTTTCTCTCAGGCTGTTTCTAGCACTTCAGAAACTCTGTTGTTCCTTTCTGTAACAACCATGAAGCTTGCTTCACCAGCCACGTCCATCTACAGTGCCCATTTCCTACAGCTCACCCTGCTTAGATGGAAAACCAGGCTTTATGACTTCTCTTATCCTAATGTTACTCTTTCATAAGAAGTGGGGTCAATTTAAGCAAAGCATGCCAGACTGAGCAGAGGAGGAGCATGTACACCTCTAGTGATATCAGTAACCTGGCACAGGGGCAGACCCTTTGGGCAAGGCTTGTCAGAGGAGATCTGCTGGGACACATACCATACCAGGACACCCATATCGTTATTTCCTCCTCCTCCTCCTCCTCACAGAGATTAACAGAAGAAACAGAAATTGAGGAGAGTTTAAAATTTTTGAGGTCAGTGAGAGAGGTTGCTTGCAGTGCTATAAACCCTTGATGTGTGCCAGACCCACTCTACTTCCCTCAGGCCAGTACTCGGAGGTCTCTTAAGGCACGAAAAACCTTCCTTGAGAAATGGGAGATTAGAAAAACCAGAGAGTTTTGTATGTGGACTTTTTGGTAAGTATATCTGTATGCATCTTCTTGCACCTCCAAGGCTTGGCAAATATTTGGAACTGTTTGGTGATTGCCAAGCCCATACATTATGAAGGGCCTCTGTGCCCAGCCCCATGTGTGGCTAAGTTGTCTTCCCTGACTGTCCATTTTTCCTGGGATTTGACTTGCCCAAGACATGAAGATTCTGCTGGAAAGTTCTGCTCATGTTTGAATGAGACTTATTGGGAAATAAACAGCTGCCTTATAGCTCTCATATGGTTGTCTGGAGAAGAGCTGCAGTCTTGCTAAGGCTCCCAGAAGTGCAGCTACACAACGTCTAAAGCTGACTGCTCTGACAGGAGGATGCATCTTTGGCACAGCACTCTGCTGCAAGCGACCCCATGCATCAGCCCTCTGGCCCCTGCTCTGCTCTTCCTAAATTCTCTCTGGTGCTCAGAGGCTGTTGAGGGGTATCTCCTGTGCCTTTAAGATAAAGAAATGGAGTTGGTTTGTGGTGTCTGAATTACAGGCTGAGTGCTTTTTCTCTTTTTTTTCGCTTTGCATCAACACCGATTTGACTCAAATTCTTTGAGACTCCACATCGTTGGACAAGAACTGCTGCCAGACCCTCTGTTTTAAAGCAGAAGAGAAACACCTCCATAATTTGCTTAGCCAGTGCCAGAATATGGAGGAAGTCTGCCACAGTGCATGCCCTGATCCTGCTTTGGGGGAATCACTTAGAGCTGCTCCTGTTTTGACAGAACTCATTTACCTCTCCCTAACTGCTCTAATCTCTTAAGAGTGCAATTCAGGTTGTTAATGAGAGTACCTTCATAAAGAATTTCCATATGCAAATTCCCAGTCTGAACTTTACTACAACAAAGTCTGTGTTGCTGGAATATATTTCTCTGCACCCACAATCATCGTCTTTTATTCTCTGTGCACCATACCCTCTGCTACCTGCTCCGAGCTGCTTTCTGCAAGCTGGGAGTTGTGAGTCTAATTTCACCCTTCAGTAAGCAGGGAATTCAGAAAATTTAGAAGTGCTGGAATCAACACCAGGCACTCACATCTGTGATGGCTTTTGGAGTTAAAGTGTGTGTGTAGCTGCTACACTGTCATTTGCTCTGAATGGGAACCTGAAACCTCTGTGCAGCCGCCTGCCCGCAGGCAGCGGGAGGCTCTGTTTGGTGTGCCGGAGGGAGGCTGGGTGTAGCTTGTTGGAGGACATGCACATGTGTGTACACATTCTGTGCTGGGCTGTTTCCTGGAGCCCTGGCCTTGTTCTGTCTTGTCTCTGGGCTCTTTAATGCAAGGGTCATTAGGACTGTTCACTCTGGCATTTGTTCAGCCACATCCTTCTCAGTATTAGACAATGTCTACCTTGTAATGTTTGATCCTGATCCAGCAGAAGATCTTCCATTAACGTGACTTGAAGAGAGGAACGTATTTTTCCCGGCCTTGGTCTGTTGGAGCTAATGGCAGTGTGCTGCTTTGTACATTACAACCAAATCAAACTTCCTTTCATTGGCACCAGCTGTGTTGCTTTACAACCTAAACCTGGGATGCAGAGTAAAAAACTCAGGGATCCAAGTCAGAGCAGGAACTGACCTGAAGCCATCACGCAGTCTCAGGTCAAGTCTGCATCTATCTCCTGCTATACTAAGCTGTCAAAGATGATTATCTCAAGAAAGCCTTTCTTGTATCTTTATATCTCATTAATTGGTGGGTCCTGCTCTCTGTCATGGCACCTCAGAAGCAGGAAATGACATGATGAGTCGAACAGCAGAAATTCAATGTCATCTCTTGAAGAAAGACTAGATTGGTTTAATGAAGGTTGGAGAGGGCACAGCATACCTGGAAGTGTGCTATTTAGTCTCTGCTGATCTTGATCCTGGGAAATGAAAACAGAAAAACAGATGTGAATTTATGAAGTGACAGAAGGGCAGAAAATAGCAACACAAAGACACCAGTAGGAAAGAGGACTATTTAAGATGGCTCTTGGCTATAGAATGGAGCAAGATGAAATTAAGTATCAAGTAAAGATCAGCAATATCTGCTTAAGTGTGGAACAGCCTCCAGAAAAAAACTGGGAGAGCCTTTATTTGAGCCACTCAACTAGCCTGAACAAGGTGCTGGAAGAGAGGCACTACAGTGAACAACTCTGCAACTGCCATAGGGCTGCAATGATCTAATAGTTTGTTTCCATCTTTAATCTCTATGATCCTGCAGTTAATCATCACATGTTCATTGTGAAATTTCTGCTCAGACCATTTTTTAAGCCTCTATCTAACTAGTGAAAATTTATATTCTCTAGAAGAGGACAAACATAGGACTTTTCATCCAAAATTACACTAGCCAGTGGGCTTGGAGCCGTAATTTTGCAGGCAGAAATTTGGATCTAGGTCCAAGTTTTGTGTCTCTACAATGGGCAGATCTGAAACACACCTACTTTGTTTCTGCCTTGTGCCACTGCAGTAGCTGCTGCCAAGAAATATAGATTTAGTGAATCAGAGATGGTTACTTTTCCAAAGCAGTGACAGTGACTAGCAATTGCAAAGAGCTTTGGACCTTTGAATATAAGGGTGTGAACAGAGGCTATTTTTTCCTTACACTGTTTTTTCCTTGCATCTTTTCTCACCATTTCAAGTATAGAAGTTGGGTCTTGGGTGCAATGAAGACAGAGGTGGCCAGAAGAGAGTTCAGACTATTTGGAGCTACAGGAAATGCTGCCTCTGATTTGTGACCTGCAAAGCATTGAGGAGGCAAGGGCAGCTGTGATCCAGGAACTTGGTTTTGTCACTCTAAAAGATGATTATGGATCCGTAAGCAATCCCATGGTTCTATGTAGGCTTGCACAGCAATTACTTCTATGTCACCCTGCTGGTTGTAAACTTTTAGAATATCCCAGAAATAAGAGTGAGTTTGGGGCTGATGGGCTCCCAAGCAATGAACTGTCAGATGAGCTGTGCCCTGTTGCTCTTCCTCAGCTGTGGAGCAGGTGCAAAAGAAAGCAAATAGCACTGGTGTTTCTCCTGATCAAAGGCTCACTGCTGGATGTTGCCTGTAAATTGGAGAATGTGGTGATTGGCAAAAGGGCCACCAGTGGTGGACTGAAGGGACATAGGGGGGGAAAGAGAAACGTGCTGGGTCACAGAACTGGGTCATGAATTGAAACGTATTTCTCTGAAATTTGTTGTCTTCTCTGATTTCAGTCATGGACACTTTTCATTAGTTTCCATTTCCCTCCTTTATTTCACCACCAGCTTCACATCACTCTTCCTTTGGTTTTCTTTATCCTGGTTATCTCTCTGATGGTGCTTTTCCATATGAATGGACTAGTTCTTATGCAGCCACAATAGCAAAGAGGCCTGCCCTGTTCTTAACCAAAATTTTCTGAGCATTGTTATTCATAATTCCCTTTTCCTCGAAACGCTACCAGAGGGTCCTGACAAAAAAATTCGGTAACTCTGACTTCCATTGCAAACTTAGTATTCCATATTCAATACATGCAGGACAGATAAAAGACGCCAGGTTTTTGCATGGAAGTTGATACTTTGTGCTTCCCACAGTGGATATGACAGGATATGGTTTAAGAATGTACTAATGTCTTGACGATTTTTTGCATCCAGATTATGCACATTAGTAATACGAGCAGTTCCTGGGTATGAACAGATGAGCTTCTCATGGGATTTTTCACTGTGTCAAGCATGGGAAGTGGAGAAGCTGGAGGAACAGGAAGGAAGCAGTTTTGCTTATAAAGACTGTAATTTTGAGTTCAGATGGTTTTGTTTTCACCCAGAAACTTAATGAACTGAAGTTTTCAAGTGGGTTTTGCATCTGCCTTCATTTTCTTCCCAATGTTGCTTTTCGGGTGCAAAGGGGAGGCCAGGAGGTGCTAAGGCAGCTGTGTTTTGGGACACGGTGCAATGCTGGTAATACTGTCCATGTTCCCCAGGCCCTGACTCATTGCTGGTGGCTCCAGGAGGAAGAATAAGCAGTTGGTTATTCATGGACTGCTTCAGGAGATGTACTGCATATCATTCTGCAGCTTCTGCAGATCATCTGATAAAAGGCTAGAAAGCAACTCTGCCAAAATAGAAGAAAGAGGAGGAAAAAAAAAAAAAAAAAGAGCTTTGCTTTACCAAGCCTTAATCATAGCCCAGAATACTTACTGGAGAGGTCAGATGACCCATAAAAACCCCCACAATTCAGTTATGCCAGGGAATAGAGTAAACTCAGATCAGCAATAAAACAGCTTTTATACAAGTTGGGAGGATGCTGTAACATGCCAGGGTATTTTGCTAGTAGTGCCTTTTGGGGCTGCGTTATGGCAAGTTACATTTTGCATGGGCTATATCCAGAGATGATCTTCCTTTGGCGTTGCTTTTTTTCTGATTAATAAATTTTCTGCTGCATTCAGCTATAGAGAAGAGGTAGTTTATGTGCTTGCCTGGCATTCTTGAGCAGTGGAGTTGGAAGTCAGGCTAAAGAAGTCCTAGTTAGAAAGGGCAGAGGAGTGCATTAGTGTAGTAATGAGATCAGTGCTGCATCTGCCAACAGATACTCTAGTTAGAAAACGTGAGCTAAAACCCACCACAATATTTTGTACTATTTTGGCCCCTAGAAAGGATGCCTTTATACAATCTTTCCAATTACACTGTGTCTTACTACTCTGTGCCATTCCTGATTTCTTTCATGATCCTTCTCTTCGGTGGACATTTCCTGGAATCCTTCAGGAAATACCCTGTCCTATTTAAGAAGGTTATCTCTGAGTAGGAGGCAGGGATAGCCTTCCCCTTGCCAACTAACTAACTTCCAAACCACAAATTCAACCTCATGATGAGTGCATGTTGAAGTGGGGCTCTGTGTCCAGGGCATTCCTCTGATAATGGCCCAATTCATCAGGAAGGAGCATGAGCACCAGGTCTGGGCTGCAGTGTCAGGGTAACTCTGTTCTCTTGTCCTTGCTCTCTCCTGTCTCTCCTGCCATTGGTCCAGTGTATGATTCCAGTGGGTTGACCATGGACCGATGCCCACTCCGCCATCCTCTCACTCCCCTTCCTCAACTGGTCAGTGAGATGAGGAAAAGCTCATGGGTTAAGATAAAGACAGGGGTATCATCACTAACTGTTACAAGCATAGCAGACTCAACATGGGGACAATTAATTTATAATCTATTAAAATAGGCTGGATAGTGAGGAAAAAAATAAGACAAACCAACTCATTCTTCCCCCCATTTTTCACAGGCACAGCTTCATTCCCAACTTCTCTGCTTCGTCTCTGCCTCTTCCCTGCCATCAGGGGGGAAATGAGAGTTATGGTCAATCTGGAACAGCTCTTCTTAGACACACATTCCTCCTCAGGCTGTTCCCTTGCTCTGGTGTGGGTCCTCTCCATGACCTGCAGTGCTGCATGGGTGTCTCCACAGAGGAATTTCTGCTTTGGCTCCTGCAGCACCTCCTTCTCAGACCTGGGTGTCTGTAGGGCACCTTGTAATTTTCCTCCCACAGTTTTCCTGAGATGCCACCGTCTTGTCTGTGGAGTTCAGCTGTGCCCTGGGATGGGTCCACAGGAGGGAGAGGGATGTTCAAGGGGACCTTTTATCACCTGTGTGCACGGCCAGGGTCAGAAATCTTCATCCTTTGGAAGTCACAACTTGCCACCAAGTCAGTCCCTCTCCGGCTTCTCCTGGTCAGTCACTGTTGTACCCCAGCAATCAGCGGGGATTTCTCAGAGCTGAGATCAAGGCAGGGAGGGTGTTTCTTCCCCCGGGGTGAAAAAATGGCAACAAGAGAGAAGCTATTAAACAGAAGTACTTCAGGGGAAGGCAGGGAGGAGGCATGCGTGGCTGGAGGAAGGCTGGGACTGAGGCATTTTGGATTTCCTGAAGCTGTGGGATGTGGGAAGCACTGTGCAGGACAGACTTGGACGGAGGTGAGGAAGCGGCCCAGCACGGGGTAGGCACAGGCCCAGGAGGAGTGTCGGCCCTCCTGCGGGAAGGGGCCCTCCCGGCCCTGGGCAGCCACGGGCAAGGTGTGTCCCAGCTCCCAGAGACGGGGAAGCTGGCACCGAGCCTTGCTGGCTTTGCAGGGCTGGGCCCGCCATTCCCACACTGCAGGGCCCGGTCTCCCTGCCTGTTTGAGCCCAGCACGGCCGGGGCTGCCAGGCCCCTGCCAGAGCCAGTGCCTACACCTGGGCAGTGCTGCTGTCCCACCTGCAGCGGCTGAAAGCACCAAATACGTGCTCACCAGCCTGTCTTCTGACTGTGTTTTACGTAAGAAACGCAGAGCTTTAGTGTTTTGCCTTTCTAATTAAAGATTCATCAAGACAGCTGCAGTTGAGCATGGTTTAAAGTAACACGTTAACTTGGGCTGCTGTTGAAGTTTTGCAGATGGTTGCGTTTTGTAACAGATACCAACGTGAACCAAACTTGGATCCAAATACCTCCCAGCTTTTAGATCTGGATCCTTTATGTTCAGAACACTTCTGCTTAATCACAGGTAAACTAGAATATTAAAAATGGCATCAAAGTGTGGCCATGAGCTAGAGGTTTTGTTAGTGTGGTTTAACCTTTGCAGTTTTAGAGCCAAAGCTTTGCATAAAGGAGAAATTCTAGTGTAAATGTAAATAACACACGTCTGGAGGATTAGCTGTCTCTTGTCCAGAAATGCCACACCTTGTAATTAAAGAAGAGGCTGTTAGTATGCGACATAGGAATGCAGAGGGTGTGGACCATCTCAGATTTACAGGCTATCAAGTTTATGAAAGAGACTAAATACTGTTTAGTGTTACAAAGGTGGTAAGACCTTTGTTCAGCATTGCCCCAAAACCCTGGCAAGCCTCTGATGGGAAAACACTTTGCAAGTAAGATCTTGCTAGAAAAAAACCTCTGTAGGAAAAATTCAGTAGGGAAACTCCAGCACCTTAGGAAATGACTGCTTTTCTTCACGCAGTGCAACAGGATAATGATGTATAGGCTGAATGTCAATGTGTGTGTGCAAGCTGCCTACTGTGAACTGGAAAGTTTGACTGAATATTTTAATTTAACTTTACAAGTGTCCATTAAAACAAAAGTACTTGAGTGAATTTTAGTGCCAAAATAAGTGCAAGAAAAGCATTTCAGTATGTGAAAAACAGTATCTGTGATGCAGATCTGAATGTAAGCACAGGGCTGAGGAAATAATTTTGGTCTTGTCCTTTGCAGTGAGTTGCTATACCTCAGGATATTTATAGCTTTGTAGAATAATGAATATTAACACTTGTCATGTCACATCCAAAGTGTCATGTTAAAAAAGGGATTTGAACTCTAGAGATTAATGCAGTGAAAATTATGACAACACTTGGCTCAATGAAAGAAAGGCTTTGAGTTAACCATAAAAGGAGGCTCAAAATGGAAAATCTTTTTTTTTGTTTTTTTGGTTGGGTCTTTCCCCCTCGACCCCCCCGACCACCATGGTGACTCTCTGCTTCCCACCTTTGTGTCCACGTCTCAGATCTGGGTAAGGCTCCAACACGCTTCTACAGGTCAGTTACAATTGTTACATCTATCATTAAATCTGGTGAGTTTTGTAGCTGGTTTGGTACTCATGAATGGGTTAGAGAAGAGAATCAAATGCATTAACAATGTACCAGGAAATAATCAGAGACCTTCGTTTGCACAGCTGTGTTCACAAGAAGTTTTCATCAGGTCTCCTGCAATGAAGGCAAACTGAAGAGACTTGATTGCCTGACTTTTCTGCCTGGTGGATATGCTGTCTTTCATTCTTGCATAGGCAAAAGTTTCACTTTTCTGAAAGAATCACAGAAATCCCCTTCTCTCAAGGCAATTAGACTGTAAATGGGAGAAAGAAACATTAGCTACAGTGCTCTGAGTGAAGGGGGAAGCAGCTGATTCAGATACCTAGAGACTGGAGGGCACCATTATAATTCAAAGCTTGACCTTCAGTTGGATGGTGTTTCCCAAGGCCCGCTAGGACTGGATTTGGTGGTGTCATTACAGACACACCATTGTGAGGCCAGATTTTGCCCAGCTGCTACACGGGCACAAAGAGCTGAGAAAGCTGCAGGGAGCCTCTTCGTTGTGTGTTCCTGGACAGCAGCCAACCTACCATCAAAGGTTGCTCATTCCTTGAAAAAGCACAGGGCTTGCTCCATTCCCCAGCAATGTCATGACTGAAAGGTGCTCCAAGAGAGCTGGAAAAGGTATTTGCAGTGTTCCACTTTGTGGGACAGCATGTTCAAGGTGGGCTGGAAAGGGAAGTCTGCAGTGACACAGAAGATAAGCAATGAATGGGAGGGTGTGGAAAACCATCTCTCAGGGACAAGCTGTAAGGCATGACAGCTTTTAATGAGTGAGCTGTCATCAAATGTCTAGTAATCTTTAGTAGTGCGTTTCTGTATGCCTTTGATTTTTACATGCATTTGCAAAAGCTCCCAAAACTCATCTATAAGCTTGTCTGCCTGTGACCAGCACAATTCTTTGTGTGTCTGTGTAAGTTTGCAGCAAATACACTCTAATTCTTATGTAAAAATTCCATGGGAAAATCCAGGAATGACTGCATAACTGATTTGGTATGGCACTGGGCTTTAATTGTTTTCAGATTTTAGTTTTCAAGGCCAAGAAACCAGAACCCTAAATAATGTTTCATTTCTATCCTTCTGCAAACTGAGTCTCTGTGGAATGCACAACTGTGGCACTCAGCACTGTATATCGAAAAGCACTTCCAGTGTCCTGCAGATGTCTGCTCAGTAGCTTCCATATGGCAAATTACTTATTATTGGACCAGACTCTGCTCATGCTTGTGCAATTCTGTTGCAGTTGGCGAGGAGGTAACGCAATCACAGCTCGATCTGGCCCGTTGGGTCAAATAAACTCTGCATACTTGAGTGGGGGTTTCAAGTTGAATAATGTTCCTGGAATAATTTCCATCCCTCGCTCATACTGGTGCAGCCCTGCCTTCCAGAGCAATTGAAAGGCTTATGGGTTTGGTAATAGGTTAAGGGTTTCTGCCACCTGAGTGCTAGGCAAAGGTGGAAACTCTTGGATATTCTTGGCGCAGGAAAAGCCTTTATTGGCCCAGTGCAATAAACTAGTGGTCTTAGTGAGGCAAAGGACCAGATAATTATAGAAACAAAGTCTTCCTCCAGAAACTGTTCTCCCTGTCAAAGCCGAAATATTTTGGCAGGGGCAGCTTCCTCAGAGTCTCTCAAGCTCTGTATTTTTTGTGGTGTAAGAGAACGCTGCATTCACTCAGGCTTTTGAGCCACCTAACTCCATTCTGTTTTCTATTTATAATATTTTCCGTGTTGGTTTTTTGTGAGACTTCTGTGTGTATGTCTGAAATGAACACCAAATTTTGAGTTTAGACTCTGCAACCCAGTCTTGCCAGTACTTGCCAGTACTGACAGTACTGCACAGCCTGGCTCCATGCCCCCTTGGTTTCATGCTGGTGGCACTAAGATTTGAGGAGGATATGTTTTGTGATGGTGCTGAGTGATGTCTGGAAAGAGTTCAGGCAAGGCATTAGAGCACTGGATAGATAAGGCAGAAATACAGTGATCCTAACTTGTCACTTTTGCAATACAGGCAGTAGACACACATAAATAAGAAAGTTTGTTCTTTTGGCTACCTTGTTTTGGTTTGCAATTTGCAAATTGTATTTGTAGCTCAGCTAATTTGGAAATGGCAGGAAACTCCAGTCTAGTTGTGAAGAGACACTTGCCATCTGTAGTCTAGCAGTACTTGCCAACTATATGTTTAGGACACAGCAGTCTAGGCAACAGTGGTATCATCTGACCCTAATATATCTATTTCTCAGTTTATGGTGTTGTAAGCATGTCAACAGAGTAACTCTCAAACATGGCACATTTTGAAACAAGTAAATTATAGCACTAAGCTAATGCCTGATTTTGTTTTTCTGACCTACTTAATTAAAAAAGGATCTAAAAATGGAAATGATGTTTAGCTTAATGTGAAGACAGAATTAGCTTTTTTTTCCTCTCAACATCTGTGTCCAGAAAGGAAGAAAAATCCTGTTTTGACTGGCCTTCCTCCACCAGTTTTTTCTTTTTTTTCTTTTTTTTTTTTTTATTTCTTGTCTAAAGCAAAGTAAGTTACATAAACATTCCACCTCTTTCCATAAATTGGCTGCAGTTTCTGAACAATAGAGTTACTGTGAAGAGAAGAAAACCACAGACACACCCCACAACTGTTGGTCACACAGCCAAAGAGAACTAAAGATGCATTCTTTGAAAGTACCAAAAAGGAAATCCATGGTCTTAAGGCAAGACCTTTTATGTTATGTTTGGAAATGTTTCTCATTTCTCTCTTTCTTCCCCCACCCCCGCTTCTCCTTTAGCTTTCTTAGTTCAACATGTTGGAGGGAGTGAAATGGCTCTAGACAGAACTTTATTCTTTGTCAAGATGTGCTGATAGTATTTGTCAGTACTCACTAACCTGAGACAGGATAGTGAAAGAAAACTGAAAAGTGGGATTTTAGAAAGAGGAAAGAAAACATGTTACTAATAATGCCTTTGAGGCTTCCTCAGTATAAAAAAAAAAACACTTCACTTGCAAGAAGAGAGAGGCTAAGACAGAAATCTCTGTTTAAAGCTGATAGTTCTCATTTATAAAAGTAATAATTCTCTTCAGAGAACAATAACTCTGTAGAAACATTTGTTTGCCTCTCTGAAGTATCTCAACACGCTTTCCAAATGGGAATTCACCCCCATCATAGCCCGTGCTCCCCAGCTGGGCAAGCCAACACACTAGGAGGTTAGATGGCCTGGTGAGAGTCACGGTACAGCAATAAATATACCCTGAATTGCTCTCCTCTGCTGTATACACCAGCCTGTGCAGCCTTCTAAACACAGAATACCAAGTGGTTTGGCACTGTCTGTTGATATTCCCTCTTGGAGGCTCTGGGATTATGATCTCAATGAAGGCAAAGTTGCTGCTGATCTTAGTGGGAGTTAAGCAAGCGTAAAGTCAGCAGAATCCCGCAGGCACTAGGAATGCACAACAAAGCGGTGCCTATAAATCAGCGACAAGGTGTCTGCTGGCCTCCTGCTCGCTGGTGTGTGCTGGGGATACAGCGGCAGCCCTGCTCGCAGCTGTGACACCCAGATGCTCTCCAGCCAGCGAGAGGGCGCGGCGGAGTTGGCCGGCTCGCCTTCGCGGCAGCTCCCGCTCCAGCCTCCCCCCGGCAGCCCCAGGCGGGCTCCAGCAGCTGCCCCGCTCTCCCGAGGGCTGCCAGGGCTCCCGGCTGCACGGCAGCCCTGCCATCGCAGCCCTCCCCAGCGGCGGCACTTCCCCTTGTGCCCCCATCCCTCCCTCCAGAGCCAGCCAGGAGCAACAGTCAAATTATCTGCAAGGAGTGTGCCACCTTTTCTGAGTGCATATCTGTATGTTAACCAGCGTGGTTTGTGCAGGAAAGCAGCAGAAGTGAGCAAAAGCCATACCGTGTAAGGAAGAAATCAAAATAACAGTTCTTCTGCCAAGATACTGAGACATTTCGACAGGATTGGCCCCCCCTAAAATACACAGTGTATATAAGCTGCTTCCAGGCCTCCAGTTTAAGACAGAACACAAAGGAGGAGAAAAAAATGAAGAATTATAATCCCTTGCATGCTATTAAACCCAGATATATACAGAAGCTAACTGGTTTTAGACCCTGCAGTGACTAGTAGTTGCAGTACGCAGCGTGTAGACTGAAAAGGTTAAATTTTTCCTTTTGCCTGCCAAATGATTTCTCTGCTCCACCCTTGGTGTCCGACTTTCCAATCCCTGAGTCAGTGTCTGAAGTCAAAACAACCAGCTGGGCCTCACTGAACCTTTCACTGTGGGAAAGCTCAGCTCAAAATGGCCGTATTGTTTCTCTGTAATCTTATCTTGACTGTTTAATATCCTCAGCAATTTACAGAATTTTCAGGATTGTGTTTTGGCCCTATGGGAAATGCTGACCTAGATGATGTAAAGTTTTTGCTCTTATAACAGAAAATATTATGAAAAAGTAAACTATCCATTTACTATTTCTGTTGATATAATTTACCTACCACTTTGAGCAGAAAGCTGCAGGATTATGCTACATACACCTTTTTTTTTAAATAGTAATTCCTTAAACAAAATCTGATAACCTGCTAAAATGAAAGACATGGCACTGGAAATGTACCATGTAAAGAATATGCCATAGTAACATCTGCTAGCCAAAACCAGTTTGTCCCAAGATTTTCAAACCCCCTTACAAAATTACTCATGGGCAAAACATGCAGTATCTGTTAATGTCCAAAGATCCTTATATAGGCCAGAAAAAAAAAAAAAGTTGTTATGACTCAGTTTACAGGACACAGGAAAAATGTGAGACAAGAAAATGCATTAATTTTGGGGATGCTGTTATGTTTTAGCAACACTTCCAAAATTTTCAATATGGAGGTACAGCAAACAAAGGCCACGTTTGAAAAAAGACACACGAGGATCGCCAAATGTAAGGAAATAGAAAATGTAGCACTTCAGTATGAGTGGTGTGTTACATTTTGAAGGCTGGGAGGAAAGCTCTGGGAGTATTTGCCATGTGTTGGGCAAACAGACGTTCCTCCCACTGAAGAGCCAATTTTTGTGGTGCTAGCTAGTCTCATGTGTGCAGTTGTTGGAGCAGGTGTGAAGGCAGGTCTTGTGGGCTGACCTCAGCTTTGGCAAGGAAAACTTGAGGAGAATCCTGTTACTACAGTTTTATTCTCAGCTGTGAGCTGAAGGCCAGAAATCCTACCTTTGGTGGTGAGGTTTTTTGCAGTCACTTGCATGGTGAGTTCACCATGTACCTGTTCACGTACCTGTTGTACAAATTGTTCATGTCACTGGGGATGGCAGTGGTCAGGCAGGCTGGAAAGCAAAACCAAGGTTTTTCACAGCTCATGTGGAGAGTTGAGGGCGTGCAAAGCCCTTAGGGTTTGATTGCTCTAAAGTATCTGATTTCCTCATTAAGAACTTGATGTTAATGCAGTATCTGTAACAATTGGCTTATGATGATGTAGGAAAATCACGTTCTGGAGAAAGTCTGAAAAGCTCTTGTGCTTCCCAGTCATTGCAGATGGGTGAGTACTGCTGGAGAGTAAGTCTTAGAGAAGACAGCTATAGCTTTCTGCTGCTGGACCTGGGTCCCCAGTCTATGCCTGTTTCCGTCCTGTTTCATAGTCTTATTCCTGTCTATGGTCGTCTTTAATTGATAAGCACTTTTTGCCTGTGGGACATGTACACCTCCCATATTTAACAGTGCCCACTTGTGATCTAGCTTTGGGGATAGGAGCTCAGGTCCTGAGATATCTGATGACTGGGTATTGTTTTGTGTGCTCAACTTGGAGAATTAGGCTATAAGCATCATTGATGCATAATGCATGTACTTATGTATGTAAATTAGGTTCCCGCTGTTAAACATGTGTCTGTGGAAAAGCCAGTCCTCCCATTTAGGGTTTTTCCCCCCTTAGGGAAAGGAATCCATTTTAGAAAGCATAGTTATCAAGATATGCCCATTTCAAGTTTTCACTATCACTTACTACGCATGAAAAATTGCCCCTGACTCATTCCTTTGCAATTTAATGTTTGCACAGCTCCTTCCCCAATGCTTTTGAGGGAATCCCTCCTCACCAGCCACAAATTTAAAAGATCAATTGTGTCACAATTGCATAAAAAAAGAATGTTGCAATTGCTACCACAGCAAATTATACCAAAAGATGTGTTGCTGATCTGTACAAAGAACGTCAAAGCCCTTCCACAGCTATTTGCTTTGGCGTTATCCATGGCACTGTCCTTGGGCACCGCGTGAGGAGCATGCAGGCGCCATACAGGCGATACTTGGGTTTTTTGCTTTCTTAGAAGCAGTCTGCCAGACGGATCCCAACGATTGTGCAACTGAGAATTCAAACAGATTAGACATGTGTTTTTAAGTGAAGTTGGAAATGAGGAGATCAGTGAAGACAGATGCTGCATTATGCATAAAAATTTGCAACTTGGTTGGATTTGAGTCTCACACGACCGTAGGTCCTCATAGTGATCTTAATAGAGTAGAACTTTCTCTTCCGTTGACGTTTCCTGCTTCTTCTGGTCTTTGTACTGCAATAGCCCTGAGCCTTCTTACTATCCAAATCCAAGCAGGTCTCAGACCTCAATTCATACAAGACCTCATATTCATAACAAGGCTTTATCAGTTAGTGTAATCCTTAAATCCAAGTAGCCCACCATAAAAATTGCAGCAACAGGTAAACCCTTGGAACTTGTCTGCTGGCACAGCTGACACAAAGTCACAGCTCAAGGGCATGTCCTATCCTGCAGATATGTGAAGTGACTGGGCACTGTGATAGTATTAGGAAGGACATATTGTGATGACCTCAGGGCTATCATACTGCTGGAAAATATACTTGAGATCATTGCTTCCAGTCACGGCAGATTTATGTTTGTATTGCTTTGCAGCTTCTCATTTCTAAAAAACTCCTGCTTTTCCTAGCGCAAAGTTGCAGCCTGGTAACTGCATAGAAATATTCACATAAGCATAGGCAAACATCACTATCTTTTCAAAAATTGCTGTATTTGTGATAGGCTGTGGTCCAGTCTTGAATAGCTACCTGAACTCCTGATATCAAAGCTGCAAGAGGTGTACTCCCAAGTGAATCAGAAACATTACTTTTAAGCGAAATCATGCACAAATGTCCTTATATAGTTTATGATTCTATTAAAACTTTACTCCATTTCCTTGTTAGGTGAATCAGGCAAGTCTGTGATGCCCTCAGCTGCAGTATAATCTGCTCGTATTCCTCACTGTGTTCATTTTTCTCACAAGTATGTTATTTTCATTTGAGAGAGTTTATACTTTTACTTATTTAGTTTAGCCAGAGGTGTCAGCCCTTTCTACTTGAAGTCCTCAGTCATGCACTTCCACTGTTTTTCCCCAGACCAAAACATAAGCTTTGTAAACTTCACCACCTTCTACAGCAACAAAAACATGTTGTATTTTCCAGTAAAATGTCTCAGGTGCCAAGCACAACCCAACTGGCAGTCTGAAGAAACCGTCTCCCAAAAAGGTTGGTGAATATGTGCAAACATGAGCTGTTTTTCTAAAGGCACTTGCCAGAGCCCTTCTGACACACCAAGCTTAGAAAAATATTTGGCATCAAGCCTTTCTTCCAGAATTTCTCCTTTTGCAGGCAGTGGAAAATGTCTTCTTTTCATGTATTCAGATCTTCTGGGTCAATGCATAAGCAAAGCCATCTATCTTTAGTTCAGTAATGGCTGGCAAATGCACCCACTCTTTTAGCTTTTACTCACCATACCTTTTTTTGTGTAGTTGGACCTTTTCAGTTCCACAACTCTTAAGGGAGAGTTGGATAAAGGATATTTCCTAGGGCAGGAGCTGTAGGATGAATGAGTTCTTTTGGCTTTTTTCTTTACTCTGGGGAGAAGTGTGGTCCCCTGCATCTCCAACTTGCTGCTCCTCCTGTGACAAGGAACTTACAGCATTGCATAACAGAGATTATATACCTCTGCATAAAAAACCCACATGTACCATGTACTTTGAACTGGTTCAAGGACTGGGAATGAGGATTTCTGAAAGCCAAGCAGATGTAAAGACTTAGGGAGCTGAAGGAAGAAATGAGCTATGGTTACTTTTTGTGCCACTAAGCTATCACAGTAATCTTACTCTCTTCATGGACGTCTCTGTTTCTTCCCATATGGCTTGCAGGTCTTCTTGTAGGCTTCCTGAATTTCATCAGTTACTTGTTATACACTGTATCCCACTGTGTGGGCTTTCCCTATATTGCAAAATGTGAATTTATGAAGTAAGCATGGTACAAATTCTGAAGCAGGTCATGGTATGTCCACAGTAAGCTAGTAAATAGGTCAATAGAGCAAGCCAAGCCCATATGAAGGCTTCTTCAGCTACACTTTCCAGGCATATCTGCCACCCAATTCTGAATTATAATGATATCACTTGAGTTTATGACTCTTTCATGAAAAACACAATATTGGTCTCAGTAAGAAGCCATTGACCCAGCATACAGACTTTCAGATTAGACTGACCAGATAAAACCCAAATGATACCTGTGACTTTTTGCTAGTTTCATCTCTTGCTACTCACATTTAAGTCATTTCAGAAGTCATGATGAAAACCCCCACAGGTTTATTTCTGCAGAAGCCAGGGTGCAATATCAATAGTCTTTTATTGCTCAAATCTTTATGCAAAGCAACACCTTTCTAGCAGCTGATCATTGTTTTTTTCCCCATGATATCCTTATGCTGGCAGAAACAGGTAACCAAGAAATACAAAGAAAAACTAATTTGGGGTTAAGTTCCAGAGAACAATTCCTTAGACAAGCTGTTTATAATTCAAGCTATTTTGTAGTTAATGTAGATCGTGTATGGCCATATATTCCACATGCACTGGGGGCTGTGTGATTCCATTTCAGTTAGCAGATCCTGAATATTGACAACATCTGTAGAGCCAAGTGACCCTTCAAATATTTCATCAAAATCCTTGATGTTGTAATTGTCCAGGTACTATGTAAAATACATCAACGTCCATGAGGTTTGCTGCATCATTACTCAATTAACAAAAGCAATGACATTTTTCTGTACAGAAGGTAAATCTTCATACCTATCATACCTGTTATAGAGCTCCCTTGTCAGTTAGGCTCTAAAGGATCCTTTTTATTATTATTATTATTTTTAATTTGATTTGCTGAAGTTGCCCAGTCCTCAAATGCTCAACTCAAGACTGTATGGAGGCCAGGTCTGCTAACATATGTTATGTTCCTCCACCATAGTGAGTTACTACACAGGCAGGTAGCAACATACTCTAATGCAGGCAAATCCTGGATGAAAATTTGTTCCATGAACCTAATTTTTGGGTAGCAGCAATAACAATTACTCAGAGTTATTCCTGTGTGTTCTGAGTGATAGTAAATTAATAAAAAGTGAGGTGAAGGCTGTTTTTTTCCTTTTACTTGTGGCTGATAGTGAAGTGTAAAATGTCCTCCTGAAAGGTCTTTCCATAACTGTATAGAACCATAAGAGGTTGTGAGATACGGTCCTTCTTGATTTATGCCTGCCTCCAATTTCTAGCAACTCTTTGTCTGATTTGTTCCTAAAAACCTATAAAGATGGGAATTGCACAGACTCCTTTGGTAACCTGTGCCAATATTGAAATATCTCTTTAGCAACTGCCTGCTCCCTAATGCCCTGAAACGGGTTTGGGTCTTCAATTTTATTGCTCTCCAGACATAGCAGGACACTGGTGACTCATCTTAAAGCATGCAGATAATACGTGCTTTTCAGGGAAGAACACACTTGGATGAACAATCTGTAAAACTGATGTTTCTTCCTGTTTCGATTAAACTGTTTGGCAAAAATAGGTATTAGCTTTGCTTTCCTCTTAAAAAAACTGTTTAGGAACTCTGTGAGAACTCGTCCCACCCAGCTGGCAACCCAGCTGGTTGTCAATGTCAAGTTCTCCATGGCCCAGCTTTTTTTTCCACATCCCTGCAACTGTCCTTCCTTCTGTGCTTGTGCTGTCTTGCACCCAGGTTGCAGCCAAGCTGCTTTTCCTTCCCATGCGCCCAGGCTCAGTGCTCATGAACTCTGCCCGGCTGTGGGGTCAGCTGTGCTTCTCCTAAGGGTCTGCAGACCTTGGAGAGGTATGGACAGCACAGTCCTCCCAT